>VSMD01085002.1:0-45924 GCA_008750895.1 Mirza zaza
CTCCTGCCTCGACCTCCTAGAGTGTCGGGATTACAGATGTGAGCAATCATGTCTGGCCTAAGTATGTATTTTTAGAGAAAATTTTCTAAGAATGGATACATTTGACACTGGGCATATTTCTTTTGTTTACATGTTTGAAATATTTTTGACATTCTAAAATTCTCTTTAAAGACATTGCTATATCTTATAAATACAAATTACCTTAGATTTCTCCTGGGATTTTGGTACTGTTCCTCAATGTTCTGGTCTTTCCATTTTTCCCCTAAAATATAGACCCAAAAGGAAGGAGGGGATAAAATGATATAAAATATAGACCCAGAAAAAAAGTCATGAATTATAAAATTATGAAAAAATTCTTAGTTTCTATGTTCATGGTACAATGCAGCCATGCTTGATTTATTCACCAACATATTACCTATCCATATTCCAAATCACTGAACAGCACTTATGAATAAGAAACACTTGTTGTCTGAATCACTGAGGGAAGGAATGTTGTCACCCTTACCTATACAGGACAGGTTCCTCAAGGTTTCCCGCATCACATCTCGGTAGAGATTCTTCTCGGATGGTTCCAGCAAAGCCCACTCGTCCAGAGTGAAGTTCACAGCCACATCCTCAAATGCCACTGAGTCCTGAAACATCCAACATGTGTAGAAGAAGATGGGTGAGACTCAGAGCCCTGGGGAGCTATACTGTATGCTAAGAAGTTCACATGATGCTGTGAACTCCAAACATTTATTCCAAGACTTGGTCATCAGATTCTTACTCTCTGTTCACATTCACTTCTTTCCACCCAGAAATCCTGATGCTAGAATGGAACTATCAGGTAAAGCAACAAGAGAATAGGAAATTCTGTCTTCTTGGTGAATCCAGAAAGATGTGCTGCCGGGATCTCCCCTAATGCCTCTTTGTGCAGTGGATCTGTAAGCACCGATAACAACGTTCTACTGATTACTATGCAGAAAAATGTTAGCATTAGTAATCCTGAGACTGCATATTTTTGAAAATGCTTGTTTGCAAATTTAATCTTTGACGGTATTTTGGATGGGACACAATCACACAACTGATAACAGAGTCATAACTTAACTGAAACAGTAGACACTTTTGTGGGAAACAGTACTGGGGTAAGAAAACCTAAATTGTAATTGATGAATTCCTGAAGGCTGAATGGGGACAATGTTAGAGGTACAAACTCCAGGGTGGCCAGACTTAAGTTAAAAAAAAAGCATATATGGGGCGGTTATGGTGGCTCGCACCTGAAATCCTAGCACTCCGGGAGGCTGGGAGGATTGCTGGAGCCCAGGAGTTTGAGGTTACAGTGAGCTATGATGACGCCACTGCACTCTATCCAGGGTAACACAGTGAGACTCTGTGCCCCCCCCCAAATAAAGCGTATATGATTTATCAAAATTTAAAATGTTTGTGCATCAGATGACATTATCAACAGAGAGAAAAGGCAACACACTAAGTTACAGAAAATACTGACAAATCATGTTTCTGGTAAGGTGTAAATATCGGGAACATATAAAGAAATCCTATGACTCGGCTGGGCAAAGTGGCTCACGCCTGTAATCCTAGCACTCTGGGAGGCTGAGGTGAGAGGATTGTTTGAGGTCAGGAGTTTGAGACCAGCCTGAGCAAGAGTGAGACCCCATTTCTACTAAAAATAGAAAGAAATTAGCTGGACAACTAAAAATATATAGAAAAACATTAGCCAGGCATGGTGGTGCATGCCTGTAGTCCCAGCTACTTGGGAGGCTGAGGCAGGAGGATCGCTTGAGCCCAGAAGTTTGAGGTTGCTGTGAGCTAGGCTGACACCACAGCACTCTAGCCCAGGCAACAGAGTGAGACTCTGTCTCAAAAAAAAAAAAAGAGAAAATAACCAACCAATAAAAAATAAACAAAAGCTCTGGAAATACACATCATCTCAGAAGACATACATAATAGCCACCAAACATAGGACAGGATGTTTAACGTCAGATGTCATCAGAGAACAGCAAATTAAAACAACAATGAAGTAGCACCAAATACCTGGAAGGGTAGCTGAAATTCAAAACACTGACACCACCAAAGGCAAGTCGGTCTCTAACTCCTGGCCTCAAGCAATCCTCCTGCTTCAACCTCTCAAATAGCTGGACATGACACCAGTCGCCAGACATGACACCAAGCTCAAGATAAGGCTTTCAACAGGTGAATGGATAAACAAATTGTGGGACACCCATACAATGAAATATCATTCAATAATAAAAAGAAATGAGCTTTAAAGCCATGGAAAGACCTTAAATGCATATTGTTACATGAAAGGAGCAATTCGGAAATGGCTACTTACAATATGATTTCACGTATATGATATTTTAGAAAATGCAAAACTCTAGGGGCACTAAAATCATCACTCCTTGCCAGGGATTATGGGGGCTGAGGATATGGAGAGGAGAGTAATGATTCAGTGGAAATGAGTTAAACTCCAAGTGTTAAATCACAAGAATAAATACATATGTATAAAAGTGAGATGATTAATTCATACACACTTTATTGCATTTCCTACTCAAAGTATTGATTATTTACAGCCCAGCAACAGTCTCCCAATGGATAAAAAAATCCGTGCTTCATTTTCACTTGGGGACAAAACCAAGAATAACATTCTTGACAAGATCAAAAAATGAACTTGAAGCAACCCAAGTCCCATAAGCAGGGCAATGGGTGAGTCGATCGGGTGTCTGTGACTTTCAATAGCTGCGTGTGTACAACTGAGGCAAGGAGAGAGACAGAGACACCAGAAATAAACCATTTCAGCATACCACATTAGTGGTATATTAGTGGTAATATTAAGTTACTGAAAACTCAAAAGTGGCAAAACTCTGCTTTGTGAGAAAGAGACGATAAAGCTGTAAAGAGTAATGAAAAGAATCACAACTTTGGTCACCTCTGGGTGCTAACAGGAGGGAAGATCAGGGAGGCACACCAGAACCACCCAAGGTCTTTTGGTTTCTCTGGGTGGTGTGTCCCTGGGTATTTGTGTTCTTACTATTTCCGCTCAACACCAGACAATTTATTGCAAGAACTCTATCTGGTTTTTCAGACCTGATCACACAATCCACTCAGGTTCCAAAAAAGTGAATAAAATTACTACACACAAATCTTGAAAGAAAATTCTCAAATCCGAAAGAAGGAACAGATGGCAGCGAAGGGAAGCAAAGGGAAGCAGCTCAGGCAGGCAGCTGGCATCACCCCCAGTTCACAAGGGAGTTCATACTCCCACAGGTCAGCACATTCCCAAGCTTGGGACCCACCCTGACTCTGCAGATGGAGCCCAGGGTGGCTCACTCCAAGGCAATTCGGGAGGGAAACCTGAGCAGCCAGAAAACTGAATTCCATGGGAAAACACACAAACTGTAATTAATGAAACTCTTGTACTCCATAAACCAGCCCTGTATACAAAACGTTGCGATCCTGTTACATTTCTTTGTTCATCGCCTGTACGAATCGAGAACTTCACTTTTGACTTCGGAGCACTGAACCTATTTCTCTGGAGTGTGTACTTTCCAGAATAGCCGTTCCGAGCTTTTCGCTTGAATAAAATCTTTAAAAGTGAACTGTGATCCTTTCACTTGTTTCAGGTTGACAGATTCAAATAGGGCGACAACATAACTGTAACCAGTCAAGTACTTAACCTGGGTTGCCCCTCCCCCGCCAGCACCTTATAAAAAGCCTCTCCTTGCACCGCAAACCACAAACCCGACCGGCGTTTTTCTCATTCTTGAACCACTGTTTGCCCAAATAAACTCCTTAATTTTTAACCGTGCTTCAGTTGAATTTTTAACAGGATTAAGGAGGGAGTGGGGACCCCACAAACCACAGCCCCTCCCCCCCCGCCCGCTACTCAGGAGCCCCAACACATCTGTAACCGGCTCCATGAACAAATTTCAACGACCCATGTATGGTCTTTTTGTAGTCTTCCCCCTTAACTAACCACTGGACCTTTTGGGGTTGTTTTCCAGACATGGCGGAATTTCTGCAAAACAAAGGAGTTGCGTCTCCGAAGGTCCCCGCGCAGACGTCTTGGCGCCACGACTCATCCTCCCCCACAACCTGCCCCGCATCGCGTCGCCCCCACCCCACTTTCGGAGACAGAGATTGGAGGCTGCTTGTCCTGTCTGCATAAGGACGTCTTTCCTATTCAAAATTCCTTTCTCCCTTGGCAATTCTCCTTGTCTTAACAACTGGCCGGAAAAGCTCTCGCGGTTCCCATAACAACCAATCGGGACCTTACCGCGACTACCCTCCCGCCGTCACGGAACAATGTGGGGACGCGCGGGGCTGCCCGGAGACGGCTCCAGGGCCGGGGCCGGGGTCGCCGCGCAGGGACCGGACGGGACGCCCGGGGGCCCGGCTGCCGGCCCGGCCCCACCCCGCTGGCCGCAGGGACCGAGGGCCGAGCTGCGCCCGCGGCCACTCGGGTCCGCAGACTCGGGAGCGGACCGCGGGGAGGCCCGGGTCCCTCCACAGCCGGTTCCAGCCGGTTCCAGCCAGCCCCTCCTCCTTATCTGGGGACCCCCCGGCCCCGCACACTCACCATTCCCGGTTTCCCGGTGTCCCGGCGTCCTCCCCGAGGCTCCCGTGATCAGCGCAGGTCACGGGGTAGGTGGGGGCGCGACAGGGTCGGTGGTGGAGGCACCTGCAGCCTCTCCAAGGGTGAAGATGGGACCCGGATGGCCGCGGGCGCCACACGCGCAGGGCTGGGGGGAGCTCGCCGGGCGCCGCCTCCTTCCCGCGGCGCCTTCGAACCGCCCGCGCGCAGGCCCCGCCCCGCGCCCCTGATTGGACGGCGCCTTCGAACGGACCGCGCGCAGGCCCCGCCCCGCGCCCCTGATTGGACGGCGCCCCGGGACTCCGTGTCCGGCGCCGGACCGGTAGCCTTAGAGCCGCAGGGGACCCCACACCAGGCCAGGCAGGACTGGGGCAGGGCAGAGACCTGATGTCCTCCTGGAAATAGGGAAATGGGATGAGGCATGGCCAAGGCTTCCTCACATATCCCTCTGTCCCCTTGTCACAGTGTGGACACAGGCCCTCCTTCAAATCTTTCATTTTCACAAGCAAGAAACTCTCTCTTGGAGTCCATTCAAGGTTCTAACCTACATAAACTGTCAAATTCATAAACCCTTTCTCCGGGAGACAGTCCAAACTACTGACCTGGACAGATTTTATTAATATAGAGAATTTAAAGGCCAGGCTTGGTGGCATACGCCTGTAATCCTACAGGCGCTTTGGGAGGCCTAAGGGAGAGGATCGCTTGAGCCCAGGAGTTTAGGACCAGCCCGGGCAACATAGCGAGAGCCCGTGTCTACAAAAAGGAAAAAAAAAGTATCCAAGCATGGTGCCCTGTGCCTGTGGTCCCAGCTACTCAGGAGGCTGAGGCAGGAAGATCGCTTGAGCCCAGGAGTTTGAGGTTGCAGTGAGCTATGATGACACTACTGCACTCTAGCCAAGGCAACAAAGCAAGATCTAGTATTAAAAAAGGAAAGAAAAAGAAATTACAGCCTGCTTGCAGCGACCCTATGCATACCAAAACCACCTTCCAGAAATCCGCCCCAGGCACCAGAAGTAACCCCACCCCTGGTGTCACGGTTCAGTCCACAGCTGGACTTTGAAGCGTTGCCCCAGTTCTTGGGCTCTAGGCTTGGAAGAATCACAAGCCATGGCCTGCGCGACAGAGAGATGACAGACACTCAGCAAGTATGCAGGAAAATTTTATCGCAAGTAAAGTTTAAGGGTGCAAAGCGAAAGTACATTTCCTAAGAGGAAATGGGTCTCTCTCCGCCAGGGGAGAAGACACTGTCTACTTCTATGTTTTCCCTTTTATACGTCAGAAGCTTAGGTAAGGGATAGTTATAATTATTCATAACTATATGTCACTGTTTGGGGGACTCAATTCTTTCTAGGTATGCAAATGACTTAAAGGTTATGTTTCAGTGATTCTTTCCAATATACCTTTGGTGGGGAAAGTGGCATAACCTGTATATGGTGTTTTTGCCATTCCCTGACTACTGGTGGTGAGTGTTCCTAACTACCCCATTCTCTTTTTTTTTTGAGACAGAGTCGCACTTTGTTGCCCAGGCTAGAGTGAGTGTCGTGGCATCAGCCTAGCTCACAGCAACTTCAATCCTCCAGTCTCCACGTCCCGAGTAGCTGGGACTACAGGCATGTGCCACAATGCTCGGCTAATTTTTTTCTATATATATTAGTTGGTCAATTAATTTCTTTCTATTTATAGTAGAGACGGGGTCTCACTCAGGCTGGTTTTAACTCCTGACCTTGAGCAATCCACCTGCCTGGGCCTCCCAGAGTGCTAGGATTACAGGCATGAGCCACCACGCCCAGCCTACCCCATTCTTTAAGACTGAAAGAATCATTCCCTCTTTATTTTTCTGCAACCATTTCCTCCTTTCTGTTTTTCTGATTTCCATTACCTCTCAGTTGTTTTTCTGTCCCTAACACCAGGCACCAGAAGTACAATCTCAGAAAGATCAGAACCCCCCAACCACACCTGCATGTGGGTCCCCTGCTGTCCAGTGCTCTGGGGCTTCTCAGAGTCACACTCCTGCTGTGTCTGTCCTGGGCAGCCGGAGCCCCCGGCAGGGAGGGCAGGCTGCCTGGGGAGCCTGAGGGGAGCCCCATGTCCCTCCCTTTGCAGCCTCCAGACTGGCTTCAGCTTGCAGCCACTGGCCTCAGCCTCTGCTGCCCATTGCAGGGTGCTCACCTGCTTCTCACCAACATGAACCAGTTAAATGGCACAAAGACCCACAATCCCAGTGTTAGACACCAGCAGAGCCCCTGCTTTCCTTCTGTGTTTGTGTACAAAGCAGAGGAGATAATTTTTAAGATAATTTAACTATATTAAAAGACTTCTAGGCCGGGCCCAGTGGCTCACACCTGAGATCCTAACACTTTGGGAGGCCAAGGCGGGAGGATCACTTGAGGCCAGGTGTCCCAGACAAAACTGAGCAAGAGTGAGACCCCATCTCTACTAAAACTAGAAAGAAATTAGCTGGACAACTAAAAATATATGTAGAAAAAATTAGCTGGGCATGGTGGCACATGCCTGTAGTCCCAGCTACTTGGGAGGCTGAGGCAGAAGGATTGCTTGAGCCCAGGAGTTTGAGGTTGCTGTGAGCTAGACTGACGCCAGGGCACTCTAGCCCAGACAATAGAGGGAGACTCTGTCTCAAAAAAAAAAAAAAAAAAAACGCTTCCAGATCGCTCTAGCTAGGGACCCTTGGAGGGGACAAAGCCACACCTGAGGGAGGGACGGGGCGGGTAGCAGAGCCTGAGGGGGGGAGAGGAAGGACCAGAAGAAGGAACGGTGGCCTGGGTCCTGCAGCAGAACTGGCTCTAAGATAGAGCCCTGGCGAGCAGAGGTGGGGGCTCGGGGACAAGCGGGGGAGGGGGGGAGGGACAGGGGGCTGGGTGAGTGCAGAGCTCCCTAGCTGGGGGAGGAGCGGGGCTGCTGCGGTCCTGGAGCACGGGCTGGGGAAGTGGATGCTGGACACCTTCGAGGCGCGGGACCCAGGCGGTGGGGGGTGGGTGGGGAGGTCCAGATGGAGCGAGGGGAGGGAGCCTATGGGGGGGGGGCGGCGCTGTGTGTTGGGGAGGGGACCTGGCAGAGGGCGGAGTGAAGTTCCACACGGGCCAGAGCTGGGTCGGTCAGAGTGTGAGGCGCCCTGGAGGGGCTAGGGTTTTGCCAGGCGCTAGAGGGTTTCTGGGTGTGTTTAGAGGGCTTAGGTCAACTGAGGCTAGTCCGGGACTTAGGGGGGGGTTCAGAGGGAAGACTTGGAGGCAGGACGTGCCTGGCCCTAGAGGGCAAGGAAGGAGTTTGGGGCAGGCAGTAGGCAGATTGTGGGTGTGTGGCAGCCCCTGTCAGCCTGAAATATTGAAAAGGATCAGCATCTCGATTAAAAGAGTTTATTCAACCGGAAAAATATGGGAAGGCCATTCCGGAAAACACAGATTTGAGAGAAGTGGGATAAGTCCTCCCAAGTTAAAAGTGAAGTTCTTGCTTATCTAAGCAGAAAACAAAGGAATTTTGCGGGATTACCATAGCTGTAAACAAACAGCCTTTATACAGGGCTGGTTTATGAGTTAGAATAATTTAACTGGTTATAGTTTCTTTTCTGTTCCCTGCTGCTAGTAACCAGCTCTATAAGCAAGAAAAAAAATTTTTAATAGTGTTTTTAGTTCCCTTATGTTTCAAATAAGTTATCAGTGTTCACATTGTGGTGACAACTGGCTGCTCTAAGTGGGCTTGAATTGGTGGTACCTTAGACACTGAGTTTATCTCAACACCAGTAACTTAGCAACTGCAGTTTCTTTCTTTCTTTCTTTCTTTCTTTCTTTCTTTCTTTCTTTCTTTCTTTCTTTCTTTCTTTCTTTCTTTCTTTCTTTCTTTCTTTCTTTCTTTCTTCCTTCCTTCCTTCCTTCCTTCCTTCCTTCCTTCCTTCCTTCCTTCCTTCTTTCTTTCTTTCTTTCTTTCTTTCTTTCTTTTCTTCCTTTCTTCTTTCTTTCGAGACAGAGTCTTGCTTTGTTGCCCAGGCTAGAGTGAGTGCCATGGCGCCAGCCTAGCTCACAGCAACCTCAGACTCCTGGGCTCAAGCGATCCTCCTGCCTCAGCCTCCCAAGTAGCTGGGACTACAGGCATGCGCCACCATGCCGGGCTCATTTTTTCTATATATATTAGTTGGCCAATTACTTTCTTTTTATTTATAGTAGAGACGGGGGTCTCACTCTTGCTCAGGCTAGTTTCGAACTCCTGACCTCCAGTAATGCGCCCGCCTTGACCTGCAACTGCAGTTTCAAATTGGACAGAAGGGAAAATAGACAGAAAGCTCTTAGTAAGATCTGATGACCAAAACAATTGGCCCATAGACTTCAGTAAAGAAAAGTAAAAAGAAAAATAAATTTAATTAAATAAAAAAGGGAAAACTTTGTAACTTTCTGTTGCACTGATGCGTTCTTTATGAGTTTCTTTCCCAGAAACAGCAAATCTTGCAGCCGCCAGATACATACAAAGCCTTACACCACCTGTGTGTCCAGATAAGACAAGATAAGCGACACCCAGCACAGATCACACCCAAGCAACCGCTGGGCAGCCTCCTCCTCGCATCCCACCTGCACACAAAGCTGAGAGAATGACCAATATTAGCCCCTAGTTCATTACACTACTGAAAGCCACACCTTGGGAAGGACTTACCTCCCATTTTTTTGATCATGGGATGTATGTACTAGCATGATTTTTCACTGCATTTGTGTGTCCTGCACTCCACCCCAAACATGTAATGATGGCTCGTTCCCCTCACGCTTTATTCATTTCACCTCCAGAAAAACCCTTGACCCTGTTGGTCTGGCATGTCTGATTTGAGGCAGTCCATACCTGCCACCTCCTAGTTGAATATCTCCTGCAATAATTCCTTTTTTTTTCTTTGACAATCCTCCTTTGTCTCAGTAATTGGCTTTCTGTGTGCAACAGTAAACCCCCATTTGGGTTTGTTAATATTTGTTTCCTTTACAACTGATTTTCATCTCCTTTGAAATATAAGAGAGTGTATTTAACATTCCATTTTGAGACAACGTGATCGCCACGAAGTCTTCCTGTGAGAAAGTTAATCTATAGTGAAGGGCATCAGTGAAGAGGGAATTGGTCTTTCCTGACCACACCTAGTCCTTTACATTTTACCAAACAATGTAGGTAAGGAGGAAGGCTGATCTCTAATCAGAGAAGCCCAGGTTAGAGCACCATAGAGGGGGGAAAGAAAGTGAGATGAGTTTTCCAAAGAGGACAGGGTCAGGAACCCTCCCAGGTGATACAAAGATAGCAGTTAAGGTCCCGGCCCAGGGATCCTTTCATCTGGAAGAAAAAGGCAGGAGGACATGTGACCTGAAGACTGTTAATGGCTGTGCAAATGAGTAATTCAAATTCTAAACTGTTGGAATCCTAAATTATTTTGAGCCTTAAAGCAATGGGATTAGGGAGTCTGAGTCAGTGACAAGCACCTGTAACCCAAAGGGCCCTAACCTTGGTTTCCATGGTTAGAGATTAGCCTTCTTCCTGTCTACATTGTTTTGTAAAATGTTGTAAATAACTAAAGTAAGTCATTAAAGATTAACTTCCTTCTTCCCTTCCTCACACAAAGACTGTGTTCTCTTAAAATGGTATGTTAAACATACTCTTTTAAATTGAAAAGGAAACAAAACCAGCTTTACAGAAAATAAGCAGCAGGGAGAAGAAAACAAACTGTAACTAAATTGTTGTAACTTATACATCAGCCTTGTGTAGAAAATGTTGGAGTGGGACTCTGAGAAGCCCCAGAGCACTGGACAGCAGGGGACCCCCGTGCAGGTGTGGTTGGGGGCTTCCGAGTTTCTGAGGTTGGACATCAGGACCGGGGGCCGTCTTCTGGACAGTGTCGTGGCTGTGGCATGCACAGGGTCGCTGCAGTCAGACTGTGATTTCTATACGTGGAGAAAATCTGGGGAGGTCGCGGTCAGAGAAAGAACAGTCTGGGCTGTCTCCTGGAGAAAGCGTTTATGAATTGGACAGTGTATTTAGGTCTGAAGCTGAAACTGACTCCAGGTGAGAGTTTCCTGCTGGCGACAATGAAGGACTTGGAGGAGGGAGCGTTTCCTCACCGTGAGGAGGGGACAGGGGACAGGGGACCAGGTGAGGAAGCCTTGGCCATGCCTCATCTCAAATTCCCGGCGTCTGGACGGCATCAGCTCCCCTGTCCTGTTGCAGTGTGGCCTGGCCGGGCCTGGGCCCCCCTCCTGCTCTGAGGGGACAGGACCGCTGCCCTGGACACGGAGTCTGGAATTCCCTGCACACACTTGGGACCCCGTCCAGGAGGAAGAACAGGGACAATCCGTTAAGTGGGAAAGACGACAGAGCCCCTTTCAGCAATGTGGGGAAGTTGGGCTGAAATGGAAACATCCTCTGAGCAGCGCGCGGGGAGGGAGCTGAGCCCCAGGAGCTGTGGGCAGAACCTGCCCGCCTGGCTCCGCGGGGCCGCGGCTCCCATCGCTTCCCTGTCACTCAGGCTGCAGGGGGCGGGGCCTGGAGCAGCATCCAATCAGGGGCGCCGGGGCGGGGCCTGCGCGGCGTCCGTTCAAACGCGCCGCGGGAAGGAGGCGGCGACCTCCAGCCTCTCTCGGGTCCCGGCCGCGTCGCGCCCGCCGCGCCCCGGCTCTGCGCTGCGCCGCTCCGAGAGGCCCCCGGTTCCTCCGCCGCTGCTTCTGTCGCCCTGTCATCTGCCCTGTGACCTGCCCTCGTCACAGCAGCCGCGGTGGAGAGGACGCCGCGATTCCTGGGGGCCGGGAAATGGTGAGTGTGCGGGGCCCGGCGTCCCCTGACCGGGAGGAAGGCTTGGTGGGAACCGGCCGGAACCGGCTGTGGCGGGACCCGAGTCTGCGCGGCCCTCGGTCCCTCCGGCCCGCGGGGTGGGGCCGGGCCGGCAGCCGGGCGCCCTGTCCGGTCCCCGCGCGGCGCCCGCGGCCCCGGCGCCCTGGCTGGGCAGCCCCGCGTCCCCAGGCCGGGCGGCGGCGGCGGCGGGACGGCGGTCGGGGCCGGGTCCCGGCGAGGCCGGTGGGGGTCGTGCGTGGGCGGCGCTGCGGCCTGTGGCGCCCCCGGCCCCCTCTCCCGTTAAAAACTAAGTTAGGGTCTGTGATTTGTTAACAGAAACCCAGATTTCTAAAATAAATATGTTTATTCTGAGCAGAAAACAAAAGACAGGCACCCAGGAACCGTTGAATAAATGTTTTTCAGGCGGTAAGATTACAGCTTGGTTTTATACATTTCAGGGAGACAGAAAGTGCAATTAAAATCATAAACCAATACGTGGATATTAATTCAAAAGGCAGGACATCTTGAAGCGGGGGCTTACAAGCTATAAGTGGGTTTGGGGATTCTTTAGTGGCAGTTGGTCGTGAGTGTTAATCTTTGTCTAAAAATTTCCAGTCAATAGGAAGGAATGATTAAGATATGGGGAGCTGTTGTCTGTCACGTGACACCATACCAGCAACAAAAAAAAAAAAAAAAAAAAAGAGAGAGAAAAGACCAGTTTAACAAAGTTTTATGGCCAGTATGACTGACTTAACCCTTGCCTTGTAGCCCCTTGGGTCTTGTTTATAATTTGGTATCTTATTGCCACACAGAGCCTTGTGATCTCTATTTTAACATTGCTGTTGGTTAGTTGTGTCTAAACTGCAAATGGGAGGTGTTATAACAAAGCATGTCTAACCTACCTTCCCATCAGGGCCTAGAACTCAGATTTAAGATTTTTCTTGAGTCCCCTTGGGAAAAAGGGGGGTCAGTTCAGTCAGAACAGGGAGTTTTAGGTCAAAAAGGGGGTTTTAGGATTTTATTTTGACTCTACAGTTTGAAAGAGAGGGCTTATCAAGTGCATGAAGAGCCAATCCAGATTAAATACTTGGTTGGTGACAGTTGTGTAGTAGTCTCCTTATTTGGACTTGTCAACCTGAAATAATCAAAAGCTCAGATTCTACTTTTAAAGAGATTATTCAAGGGCAAAGCTGGAAATGACCATGTGGGAATACGCAGCATCAGAGAATTGGACTCAGTGCTCCAAAGTTAGAGTTCTTCCTTATATAGGCAAAAAAACCCCCCCAAAAAACAAAAAAAACCCAACACTAAAAAACAACAGAAAAAAACAACAACAAAGAAATGTAACAGGATTACAACATTTTTGATACAAGTGTGATTATGAGGTACAAGAGTTTAATTAGTTACAGTTGTGTGTTTTCCCATAGCATACAGTTTTTTGGCTGCTCGGGTTTCCCTCAGGCGCTGCCTTGGAGTGAGCCACCCTGGGCTCCACCTGCACAGGAAGGGTGGGTCCCAAGCTTGGGAATGTGCTGACCTGTGGGAGTGTGGAGTCCCTTGTGAACTGGGGGTGATGCTGGCTCCCTGCTTGAGCTGCTTCCCTTTGGTTTCCTTTGCAGAATCTTACTGCCATATAATTTGCTCTTTACCTGAGGATTTAAGAATTTTCTTCTATGATTTGTGTGTAAGGATTTTATTCACTTGGTTGGAACCTGAGTGGATTGTGCGATAAGCTCTGAAGAACAAACTGGAGTTATTGCAATAAATAGTTTGATGCTAAGTTGAAATTATAATAATATAAGTACTAAGGGACACACCACCCAGGGAAATCAATAGACCTTTGGGGATTCTGGTGTGCCTCCCTGATCTCACCTCCCTTTGGCACCCAGAAGTGACCAAAGATTCTTTTTGTTATTCTTTATAGCTTTATCATCTCTTTATCAGGATGCAAAGTTTACCTCTTTTGAATTTTCAGTAATTTAATATTACCATTTATATGCCATTAATATTATGCTGATGCAGTTTATTTCTGGTTTTCTTGCATCAGTTTATTGCAAACATGCTACAGTCTGAAGTGCTCATGGAATTCACCCATTGCAGTGCTCATGGAACTTTGGTTGTTTCAAGTTTTTGTTTTTTTTAATCTTGTAGACATCATTCATGTTTCTTCCCCCAAGTAGAAATACAAAATGAATTTATTATTCATTGAGAAAAACGTGCTGTGTTATAGATGATGGGTAAATTCAAATTTACTAGGAAATGCCAATAAAGTGTATGTATGAATTAACCACCTTCACCTTTAATGCATGTGTGTTCATTCTTGTGATTTGCCAACACTTGAAATGATCTAACTCATTTCCTTTTGCCCATCTATCCTTAAACAGAATCTCTTTGTGAATATTTTTATTTTATTTATTTATTTATTTATTTTTTTATTTTTTTCGAGACAGCGTTTCACTCTGTTGCCCTGGCTAGAGTGCCGTGGCATCAGCCTACCTCACAGCAACCTCAAACTTCTGAGCTCAAGTGATCTTCCTGCCTCAGCCTCCCAAGTAGCTGGGACTACAGGCATGTTCCACCATGCCCGGCTAATTTTTTCTATATATTTTTAGTTGTCTAGCTAATTTTTTTCTATTTTTTTTTAGTAGAGACGGGGTCTTGCTCTTGCTCAGGCTGGTTTTGAAGTATGAGCCACTGCGCCTGGCCTCTCTAGAAGTTTTGAATTTTGCATTTTCCCTATAGGTTAATGATGCACTTTGAGTTAATTTTGTGAAAGTTTTTGGCCAGGCTTGGTGGCTCATACTTATAATCCCAGTACTTTGGGAGGCTGGAACAGGAGGATTGCTTGAGGCCAGGAGTTTGAGACCAACCTAAGCAACATAGCAATACTCTTTCTATGAGAAATAGAAAAAAATTAACCAAGTGTGGTGGTGTGTGCTTATAGTTCGAGCTACTTGGGAGGCAGAGGTAGGAGGATCACCTGAGCCTGGGAGTTGAAGGTTGCAGTGACATATGATGATAGCATGGCACTCCAGCCTGGGCCACAGAGCAAGAATCTATCTTAAAAAAAAAAAAAAAAAGTTATATGTTTTGTGTTTAATTCATGTTTTTGCATATTGTGTTCCAGATATTCCAGCATAATTTGTTCAAAAGACTGACACAGAACAAATACCGGCTTTATTTAAAAATTTTATATTTAGTTAACATGAATATTTTTCATAAGAGGAAAGCACCAAATATCTACCTAAAACTATATTGTTTAAAATATTTCTGCCTACTGATTGGTGATGTTGAGCATCTTTTTATATGTCTTTTGACCATTTGTATATATCTCAGAGGAATGCCATTCAAATTTTTATCTATCCTTCAATTTGTTTCGATAATTTATCATTGTAATTGTTGTAAAAAAAGCACTGATAAATTTACCAGCTGATGCATTTTCAAGTGTACAGTTAAGTCATGTTAATTATATTTATTTTTGTTTTGGGTTCCATCTGTAGCAATTTTTCATCTTGTAATGCTCATATTTTATAGCCATTGAACACCACTCCCCATTTCCCCTTCCTCTCAGCCATTGGCAACTACCATTCCACTTCCTGTTTTTTGAGATTAACAACTTTTCATAGTTATCTGAGATGAATGATACTGTATTTTTCTTTTTGTCAATGGTTATTTGTAGTTAACATCCATCCTGAAGTTTCATACATGTTGAAACATGCATGGGACAGGATGTTATTTTGTAAGATTCAATAATTTCTTGTTGTGTGTATATGCATACCACATTTTGTTTATCTGTTCTTCAATTAATGGACATTTGATCCACTTCTTGGTTATTATGACAATGGTTTTCAAGTATTTTTCTTTATGATTGTGCTTTCAGTTGTTTTGAATTGAATATATGTACTGGGAAGTGGGTTGCTAAAATGCATGGAATTTTATCATTAATTTTTTTTTTTTTTTTGAGACAGTCTCACTCTGTTGCCCAGTCTAGAGTGCTGTGGCGTCAGCCTAGCTCACAGTAACCTCAAACTCCTGGGCTCAGGTGATTCTCCTGCCTCAGCCTCCTGAGTGGCAGGGACTATAGGCATGTGCCACCATGCCGGGCTAATTTTTATATATATATATATTTTTAGTTGGCCAATTAATTTTTTTCTATTTATAGTAGAGACAGAGTCTTGCTCTTGCTCCGGCTGGTTTCGAACTGATCTTGAGCAGTCCACCCATCTCGGCCTCCCAGAGTGCTAGGATTACAGGCGTGAGCCACCACGCCTGGCCAATTTTTTTTTTTTTTTTTTGAGACAAAGTCTTGCTCTTTTGCTTGGACTAGAATGCAGTGGCGTCAGCATAGCTCACTGAAACCTCAAACTCCTGGGCTGAAGTGATCCTCCTGCCTCAGCCTCCTGAGTAGCTAGGACTACAGGCTCATGTCACCAGGCCCACCTAATTTTTCTAATTTTTGTAGAGATGGGGTCTGTGCTATGTTGCCTAGGCTGGTCTCAGACTCCAGGCCTCCAGCAATGCTCCCACCTTGGCTTCCCAAACTGCTAGGATTATAGGCATGAGCCACTGAACCCAGCCTATTATTAATTTTTGAGGAGCTGACCATAGGAGCGGAGCCATTTTACTTTTTTTGGATGGCGACATGGGTTCTAATTTCTCCACATCCTTACTAAAAGTTTATTTGGGGTGTATGATTTTTTTTTTTTTTTTTTTAAGTTGAGGCTTAAGGTCGGGGGCAGTTGCTCACGCCTGTAATCCTAGCACTCTGGGAGGCTGGGGCAGGAGGATCTCGTGAGGTCAGGAGTTCGAGACCAGCCTAAGCAAAAGTGAGATCCCATCTCTAATAAAAATAGAAAAATTATGCTCAAGGCAAGTAACTTAAAAAAATAAAAATAAAAAAAAAATAGAAAAATTAGCCAGGTGTGATGGCAGATGCCTGTAGTCCCAGCTACTTGGGAGGTTGAGGCAGGAGGATTGCTAAACCCAGGAGTTTGAGGTTGCTGTGAGCTAGACTGATGCCATGGCACTCACTCTAGCCTGGGCAACAAAGTGAGACTCTGTTTCAAAAAAAAAAAAAAAATAAGTTGTTAAGGCTTAGGAGTTCTTTATGTCTTCTTAATATTAAGAGCTTGCCAGACATATGATTTGTGAATATTTTCTGCAGTTTCATGGACTGCCTTTTCCATCTGTTTTTTTTTTTTTTTTATTTTTTTATTTCAGGGGACAGAGTGTCACTCTGTTGCCCAGGCCTCCATCTGTTAATGTGTTCTAAGGCACAAACATTGTTAATTTCAATAAATCATATTTGCTTTTTTGTTAAGACTGGCCCTATGGGGCCAGGCGTGGTGGCTCACACCTGTAATCCTAGCACTCTGGGAGGCCTAGGTGGGCAGATTGCTCGAGGTCGGGAGTTTGAAACCAACCTCAGCGAGACCCCGTCTCTACTAAAAACAGAAAGAAATTAATTGACCAACTAAAAATATATATACAAAAAAAAAATTGGCTGGGCATGGTGGTGCATGCCTGTAGTCCCAGCTACTTGGGAGGCTGAGGCAGTAGGATCGCTTGAGCCTAGGAGATTGAGGTTGCTGTGAGCTAGGCTGACGCCATGGCACTCACTCTAGCCTAGGCAACAAAGTGAGACTCTGTCTCAAAAAAAAAAAAAAAAAAGACTGGCCCTTTAGAATTTTTACCTCTCAGTTTGTCTGGGCCTGGTGTGGTGGCTCACTCCTATAATCCTAGCACTCTGGGAGGCTGAGGCAGGAGGATTGTTTGAGCTCAGGAGTTCAAGACCAGCCTAAGCAAGAACAAGACCTCATTTCTAGTAAAACTACAAAGAAAGTAATTGGCCAACTAAAAATATATAGAAAAAATTAGCCGGGCATGGTGGCACATGCCTGTAGTCCCAGCTACTCGGGAGGCTGGGGCAGAAGAATCACTTGAGCCCAGGAGTTGGAGGTTGCTGTGAGCTAGGCTGACACCATGGCACTCTAGCAAGGGCAACAGAGTGAGACTCTGTCTCAAAAAAAAAATTGTCCAAAATACCTTGAGGATATTCATTCTCACAATTGATAATACTAACTCTGTTCTACACATTAATTAGTAGGATTTCGTTATGACAGGTGGTACAGACTCAATGTACAAAGACATATTAAGGGCGACTCAGGCAGTATATCTTTCTCCCTGGATTCACCAATAAGATATGTTTTCCTATTCTGCTCTTGCATTACACAATAGTTCTATTCTACCATCAGAATTACTTTGTGGAAGGAAGTGAGTGTGAACAGAGAGTAAGAATCTGATGACCAAGTCTTGGAATAAATGTTTGGAGTTCGCAGCATCTTGAGAACTTCTTAGCATACAATATAGGTCCCCAGGGCTGTGAGTCTCACCCATCCTCCTCTACACATGTGGGATGTTTCAGGACTCAGTGACCTTTGAGGATGTGGCTGTGAACTTCACCCTGGAAGAGTGGGCTTTGCTGGATCCTTTCCAGAAGAATCTCTACAGAGATGTGATGTGGGAAACCTTGAGGAACCTGGCTGCTATAGGTAAGGGTGACAATATTCCTTCACTTAATGAATTAGAGAAAAAGTGTTTCTTGTTCATCAATGCTGTTTTGTGATTTGGAATATGGACAGGGCATACTTTGGTATATAAATCAGGGATGACTCCAGTGTATAATGAACATAGAATCTAATAGTTTTTTCGTAATTGTAATAATTCAGGACTATATTTATGGGTCTGTATTTTAGGAAAAAAATGGAAAGACCAGAACATTGAAGATCAGTGTAAAAATCCCAGGAGAAAACTAAGGTAATTTATACTAACATGACAAAGCAATGTCTCTCAAGAAAATCTTAGCATGTCAGGAAATGTTAGAAACAGGGAAACAAAACAAATAAGCCCAACACAAATTTATTTATCCTTAGAAAATTTTCTCTGAGAATATGTTCTTAAATTTGACACAGATGTTTGTTGTTTGTGAATAGTTTACCTTGAGATAGTATTAAGAAACTGTATATAGGGCAGACGCGGTGGCTCATGCCTTTAATCCTAGCACTCTGGGAGATTGAGGTGGGAGGATTGCTTGAGGTCAGGAGTTTGAAAACAGCCTGAGCAAGAGTGAGACCCCATGGTGGGGGTATGGTGGCACATGCCTGTAGTCCCAGCTACTCGGGAGGCTGAGGCAGAAGGATCGCTTGAGCCCAGGAGTTTGAGGTTGCTGTGAGCTAAGCTGATGCCATGGCACTCTAGCCTGGGCAACAGAGTGAGACTCTGTCTCAAAAATCAATCAATCAATAAATAAACTGTATATAAATATTATTTTTTCATAGTTGGTATAGTCTAGCTATCTTGCAGAACATTTGGTCCATTCATGTTGGACAATTCATACAGTACAGAAGCCTCACATTTCCTTGAGAATGTTAAAGATGCAAGTATAATACTTACTAAAAAATAAGAAATCATTTATAAACAAAGCCTTAATTATGTGCTTCTTATTTTCTACAGAAATCTTATTGAGGAGAGAGTCTGTGAAAGTAAAGAAGGTAATCAATGTGGAGAAACTTTCAACCAGGTTGGAAATGATGTAGTGAACAAGAAAACTCCACCTAGAGTAAAACTATGTGAAAGCAGTATGTTTGGAAAAGTCTCCATTGATCATTCTTCTTTTAATGGGCTCATTAGAGCTGACACTGCGCACAAACCATCTGTGTATAAGGGATATGGACAAAAGCCATACACCCATAAGCAGTGTGAGAAAGCCTTCAGTTATCCCCACTCCTTTGGAACATATGAAAGGTCCCCCGCTGGAAAGAAACCCTATGAGTGTAAAGAATGTGGAAAAACCTTCAATTCTCTCACAGGCTTTCGAAATCATATGGTAATGCACAGTGGAGATGGACCTCATAAATGTATGCTTTGTGGAAGAGCATTTGCTTTTCTCAGTTTATATCGTAAACATGAAAGAACTCATACTGGAGAGAAACCATATAAATGTAAACAATGTGGTAAAGCTTTCCGTACCTCTGGTTCTGTACGAGTACATGAAATAACTCACACAGGAGAGAAGCCATATGAATGTAAGGAGTGTGGAAAAGCATTCATTCATTTCAGTTCCATGCTTATACATGAAAGGACGCACACTGGAGAAAAACCCTATGAATGTGAGCAATGCGGGAAAGCATTTGCCCAGCGGAGGAGCATTCAGTGGCACATGAGAATGCACAGAGGAGACAGACCTCATGAATGTAAGATATGTGGGAAAGCCTTTTATTCTCCCAAGTCATTTCAAACACATGAAAGAAGTCACAATGGAAAGAAACCCTATGAATGTAAACAATGCGGTAAAGCCTTCAGTTCTTCCACTTCCTTGCGATATCATGAAAGAATTCACACTGGAGAGAAACCCTATATATGTAAGTTCTGTGGTAAGGCTTTCAGGTCTGCCAAGAATGTTCAACTACATGAAAGAACACACACTGGAGAGAAGCCATATGAATGTAAGGAATGTGGGAAGGCATTTAATTTTCCCAGTTCCCTTCATATTCATGAAAGGACTCACACTGGACAAAAACCCTATGAATGTAAGCAATGTGGGAAAGCATTTCATTGTGTCCCTTCCTTTCGTAAACATGAAAGGACTCACACTGGAGAGAAACCCTATGAATGTAAACAATGTGGTAAAGCCTTTAGTTGTTCCACTTCCTTTAAATATCATGAAAGGACCCACACTGGAGAGAAACCCTATGAATGTAAGCACTGTGGGAAAGCCTTCAGGTCTTCCAAGTGGATTCGAATACATGAAAGGACTCACACTGGAGAGAAACCCTATGAATGTAAACAATGTGGTAAAGCCTTCAGGTCTTCCACTTCCTTTCGAAATCATGAAAGGACTCACACTGGAGAGAAACCCTATAAATGTAAGCATTGTGATAAAGCCTTCATGTCTGCAAAGTGTGTTCGAATACATGAAAGGATTCATACTGGAGAGAAACCCTATGAATGTAAGACATGTGGGAAAGCCTTTATTCGTTCTAGTGTCTGTCGGAGACATGAAAAAACACATGCTGTTAATGTATAAGAGAAATTCTATTACTGTAAGGAATTTGGAAAGCATTCAGTTTTCCCAGTTTCTTTCAAACACCAAATAATAGAATGGAGAAACACTGTATGAGATAATTGACTTTTGAGAAGAGAGATCTGTGATAGGATAATAAAGTCTAGAGTTGGAGTTGAATAATTCCATGATACAATTCGCCAATAGCTGATTTATATGAGATTTTGAAGGCAGGCATTAGCTACATTTTAGACAGGGAAACAGCCAGATTCATACGGGTTGTACAGACACCTGCTTCAAACCCATTTTACTGAATCCTTGGCTTGCCCATCAAAGAGTATCCTCAGATCACATTACTCTCATTTTCTCAGACGTATAGTTTTCAAAGATGTTCCTGGAATTTCCACATTAAAGATCCATCTGTGGTAGTATGGAAATCGAAGAGAATTGAAAGAAGAGTAAAAAAATTTTGAAAAAACAAAAAAGATTTTGCAGTTGGCTTTTTTTCAGTCATTATAATGTCTTTACCAGAGAGCTGATTCCAACTGTCATGGGTGAGAGTACTCTCACGCTCCGCTCCCCTAGTCTGTGGATTGAATTGTTATAAGGGATAATTTGTTATGCAGACTTCATTGTTCCCACTGGTTCCCATTGTTCCCACTGACTGTGTTATTGAATCATCATGACACCTACAATGCTGCCATCAAAAACAACTGGATGGGCTGGGTGCGGTAGCTCACGCCTGTAATCCTAGCACTCTGGGAGGCCTAGGCGGGCGGATTGCTTGAGGTCAGGAGTTTGAAACCAGCCTGAGCAAGAGTGAGACCCCGTCTCTACTATAAATAGAAAGAAATTAATTGGCCAACTAATATACATAGAAAAAATTAGCCGGGCATGGTGGCGCATGCCTGTAGTCCCAGCTACTCGGGAGGCTGAGGCAGGAGGATTGCTTGAGCCCAGGAGTTTGAGGTTGCTGTGAGCTAGGCTGACGCCACAGCACTCACCTTAGCCTGGGCAACAAAGTGAGACTCTGTCTCAAAAAAAAAAACAAAAAAAAACCACAACTGGATGGAAGCTGCTTCTACTGCAACGTGTAGGGACTGTCCTCACCCAGAACTTTCATGTGAGAATGAGTACCTTCCTCTTATCAGGAAATTTTGTGTTTTTACTATTATCCACAGTGAAATGTAATACCTCTGTTCATTTTCAATTATGTTTGATTTTATGTCATGAAACATATGTGCGTGTTTTTTTTTTTTTTGCCACCAAGATTTCTGTACGTTTCCTAGAAATATCAATTGTCTTTAACAACTTTTATACTAACAAATGTTACGCTCTTTTTCAATTACTGAGGCAATATATTAAAATGTCTTATTGCCATCATGGGTTAGATGAAGTTATAATAATACCAAATTATCCCTTTGACATTGCGAGTCCATAGTACTATGTGTGTAAACTTCATTTTTTTGACTTGTAAATTTTACTTTTCGTGTTATATGCTTACTATTTTTATCTTATCCAAAACTTTCCTTCACTTATAATCTGAGAATCTAAATCATGCTGTTATGAGTGCTCTATTGTCAAAGATCACCAGTACCATACCTGTTGCCAAAGAGGGTATAATAAATTGTAGTAATAAATATGACTGTGAGCCATAAATGATTGTGGAATAGATCAGTAAGAGGGTTCTCAATACAATTTCTTGTAAGATTTGTGTTTTAAGTACATTGATTGCTATTCAAGGGATTGAGTCATTTCTGTGTATTGAATGCTCTCAGGATGTGAACTTACTTCTACCCTAGCATAGTAATTGTTGCCTAGAAGGCAGAAAAATGGAATGGAGGTATCCCTAAATGATTAGAATTGCCAGTCAGTCACAATATCAGAAGAGGGGAATTTTGGTCACATGTTTGATTTGCAATGTACTCTTCTATTAAATTTAGAGACCTATTTGCAAAATATCCTTATTTTTGTCTTGATCCATCATGGTCACTGAGAAGCTTTGTCTCATGTTGCAGGTGTCTGATGTATTTCTCTCCAACAGCATAAGACTTGTCTTTGTGGTGAGGGGAGGCCAGCTCCCAGACTTCCAGGCATGTTTTTACCCTACTTATTCTCTAAACCCAAACATACTTGTGACAATGAATAGACCCTGTTTTCCATAAAATACCTCAATTGAAATACACAAATTCACTCATTCCTTAGTAAGCTGTGTAATTGTTTTTAGAAATCTTAATTGAGTTAAGTGAGACCAATATGTTATGTAATTGTCTGAGTACAAGCCTAGGTAGGAACAAAATCAGCATCACTCTTCCAAGTAACCCTTTCCTGTTCAGATAATATGCTCTATATGCAAATTTGTACATAGGCCTCTTATACCAGGACTATATCGTAAAAGGCAATATGGTAAAGTTAATTTTATATATTATACAGTGGCATGGAACAATCCAATCACTTCTTTTTTTTCTTTTTTGAGACAGGGTTTGCCTGTCTGCCACCCAGGCTAGAGTGTAATGGTGCCATCATAGCTCGCTGCAACCTTAAACTCCTGGGCTCAAGCAATCCTCCTGCCTCAGCCTTCTGAGTAGCTGGGACTACAGGCATGCACATGGCTAATTTTTCTATTTTTAGTAGAGACAGGGTCTTGCTCTTGCTCAGGCTGGTCTAGAGCTCCTGCCTCAAGTGATTCTCTTGCCTGGGCCTCCCAAAGTGCTGGGATTACAGGTATGAGCCACTGTGCCCAGCCCACTTATTTTTTTAGAAGACAGAATTGTTTTAAGGCGTTACTGGAGGAGTTGTCTGTTCTTAGATTATCTCCAATTCTACGTCCTGGGTCTCTGAGTGAGGCTTCAGCTAAACCAAGTCCAAAACTTTTTGCTCTTGGGCTATTGTCATGTATTTCTGAATGTTGTCATCTGACAGTAGAGGCAGAAGCCTCAGATTAAAATTCCCCTATCTGGTAGAGTGGTTTCAGAGTAGGACACTCGTGACCACAAAGAATCTTATGAGAATTAAGCTGTTGAAAAGGAAACTTGCCACACAGCATAAGGCTGCCTTGTCTCAGTGTGGCCCCACAGCCCTGCAGTGTTCCCATCCCTGTTCAGTTTTCATAATGGAGATAACTACTGCTTGGCTATTTTGGAGAAGGAGAAGGTAGCAATTGCCTGGCAGAGAAGTTACTAAAGAGAGGAAGCCGAGCGGGAACTTCAGGAGAACACAGCATTTGCTGTACTTGGTCTCCATGGCTGAGCTCAGATGATAGTGTTCCCAGTCAAATCAATAAGGAGTGGCTCTTCCACCTGACCAAGCAAACAGTTAACCCAAGTTTTTTGTAGGGTCTTCCTATATTGCTTGGGCTGCTCTCAAACTTCTGGGCTCTAGCCATCTTCCTGCCTTGGCCTCCCAAAGTGTTGGGATTGTAGGCATGAGCCACTGTGTCTGGTCCTAAATGATTTTTTTTTAATGTTTATATTGTTTTGGCAAGTTTTACACTAATACAGAGGTAGATTTGGATTTTCTGCGAAATTAGTACATCTCTTTTCATTAGAGTGAAAAGAAATATTAAAAGGAAAGTTCTTTTGTTCCTACAGCCCATTTCCCAGTTAGGCAAGTTCTGTGGCTTTTTCTTCTGTAAGATTATTGAACTAGAAGTCACCATTAAATAGGTACTTGGTATTTGCTTCCCTATCTTAACCCTGTGCAGGTTTTTAGTGGTATTCTTTTTTTCTTTTTTTTTTTTTTTTTGAGACAGAGTCTCACTTTGTTGCCCAGGCTAGAGTGAGTGCCATGGTGTCAGCCTAGCTCACAGCAACCTCAAACTCCTGGGCTCAAGCAATCCTGCTGCCTCAGCCTCCCGAGTAGCTGGGACTACAGGCATGTGCCACCATGCCCAGCTAATTTTTTCTATATATATTAGGTGGCCAATTAATTTCTTTCTTTTTATAATAGAGACGGGGTCTCGCTCTTGCCCAGGCTGGTTTTGAACTCCTGAGCTGGAGCAATCCGCCCGCCTAGGCCTCCCAGAGTGCTAGGATTACAGGCGTGAGCCACTGTGCCCGGCCTTAGTGGTATTCTTTTTATTTTTTGAGACGGAGTCTCACTCTGTTGGCGAGAGTGCCATGGCCTCAGCCTAGCTGACAGCAACCTCAAACTCCTGGGCTCAAGCCATCCTCCTATGTCAGCCTCCCAAGTAGCTGGGACTACAGGCATGCGCCACCATGCCCGGCTAATATTTCTCATATTTTTAGTCATCCAGCTAATTCTTTCTATTTTTAGTAGAGTAGGGGTCTCACTCTTGCTCAGGCTGGTCTCGAACTCCTGAGCTCAAACGATCCACCTGCCTCGGCCTCCCAGAGTGCTAGGATTATAGGCGTGAGCCACCGTGCCCAGCCAAATGGTATTCTTAAACACACAAAAATCACTGCACGAGTGTCCCATCTCTACCAAAAGAATTAAAAATGATGGTTAAGGAAGAGTCGAAACCTCCCCTTGGACTCTCCTTTCTTAATGTGACACAAACATCATGGCTGAGTCTCCCACACATAATTCCTCCACAATGCAGTATGGGCTTACCCAGAGAGGCAGGCACAATGTTGGCATCCCC
Source organism: Mirza zaza (assembly GCA_008750895.1). Taxonomy (NCBI): domain Eukaryota; kingdom Metazoa; phylum Chordata; class Mammalia; order Primates; family Cheirogaleidae; genus Mirza; species Mirza zaza. The sequence goes on from VSMD01085002.1 coordinate 25,051, forward strand.
GTCTCCTGAAATGTGTGTCAGTGAGCTCTGCAGTGTTCCTCACTCGAAAAAGAGCTTTTTTTGTTTGTCCTTCTCCTATGATAGCCCCAGTGTGGAAAGACAAGAAAATGACACTGAGGACTGGGAGGCCAAGGCGGGCGGATTACCTGAGGTCAGGAGTTCGAAACCAGCCTGAGCAAGAGCGAGAGCCCATCTCTACTATAAATAGAAAGAAATTAATTGGCCAACTAATATATATAGAAAAAATTAGCCAGGCATGGTGGCACATGCCTGTAGTCCCAGCTACTCGGGAGGCTGAGGCAGCAGGATTGCTTGAGCCCAGGAGTTTGAGGTTGCTGTGAGCTAGGCTGACGCCATGGCACTCTAACCTGTCTCAAAAAAAAAAAGAAAAAAGAAAATGACACTGAGGAGCCTGGGGGAGGGAGGGAATTAACAGCTCTCAGGCAAGACTTAATAAGACTTAAACCTATGCCCTCACTGTGTGCACATCAGGTGGGGGAGAGGACAGGTTTATCTTTGCTGCAGCAGCTCTCAGCCCAGGGGCAGCACTCCTGATGTGGTAGTTGCAAAACAGTCGGGTAACAATGGCCTAAACCAGCACTCCCGCCCCCAAGACAAAACAGGGCTGAAATTAACTGAAATTAAGGCTGCAGAGCAAAGCCCAGTGCAGAAAGGAGAGGCCTCCCCAGGCCCTGGGACTCTCCCTAACCCTTTAGGGTCTGGACAATTGGTTACAAACTGACTGGCTTCCTCCCCTTTCCCACTCTCCTTTAGGTAGAAGCTGTTTTTCAGAAAATTTAATCACATGTGATTTGTTCAGAAATATTCGCCCTGAAGGCCTCTGATCTCTCAACCATGTGTGAGCCTAATTCTAGAAGGTGAAATGGCTATTTGCTGCTGCCTGTTTCACAAACACACAGGAATGACTTAAATGTGCCTCTTTTTCCTCAACGCCAGAGGGAGGAAGGACAATGTGAGCAAAGCACAGAGACGATCCAACCCTAATTCTCATCAAGGGGAAAGACAGCAGGATGGGTTTTCCAAACAGGACAGGGTACACCCTTCCACAGGGACAAGGATAGCAGTCAAGTTCCTGGCCCAGGGATCCCTCCACCTTGAAGAGAAAGATAAGGTGGAAAGGTTCAGGAAATGTGACCTGAAGTCTGTTAGTAGCTGTGAAAATAAATAATTCAAACTCTAAAGCAATGTGATTATTGAGTGAGAGTTATATGATCTTCCTTTCTTTTCTTTTTTTTTTTTTGAGTCAGAGTCTCACTCTCTCACCTGGGCTAGAGTGCCTAGCTCACAGCAACCTCAAACTCCTGGGCTTAAGTGATCTTCCTGCCTCAGCCTCCCAAGTAGCTGGGACTACAGGCATGCGCCACCATGCCTGGCTAATTATTTTCTATATATATTAGTTGGCCAATTAATTTCTTTGTATTTTTAGTAGAGATGGGGTCTCACTCTTGTTCAGGCTGGTTTCGAACTCCTGATCTTGAGCGATCTGCCCTCCTAGGCCTCCCAGAGTGCTAAGATTACAGGTGTGAGTCACCTTGCCCGGCCCATGACCTTCCTTTCTATGATTAGAGATTAGCCTTCTTCCTTACCTACAATGTTTTGTATAATGTTGTAAATGACAAAAGTGACCGAGAGAAGACCAGTTCCATGTATACTGCTGATCTTCATTATGAAACTGCCTGTATTAAAGCAATATAGTAACATAAGGCAGGAACTGTGGTAGAAGTTTGCTTTCTGTAGACGTATAGGCATAGCTTAAAGTTAGCCAGCCATTGTTTCATAGCTTGCCTTCCTTTCATTGCTTACTGCTTAGGAGTCACCTATTCGTGGCTGTCATAAGATTTATATCTTCCCTAATCTGTCCTGTAGATAATGGCGCTATTGTAAAATCTAAGACTGGTCTTGCTCTGTTGCCCTGGCCAGAGTGCAGCAGCGTCATCATGCCTCACTGTAACCTCAAACTTCTGGGCTCAAGCCTTCCTCCTGCCTCAGCCTCCTGAGTTGCTGGGACTACAGGTACAGGCCACCATGCCCGGCTAATTTTTTCTATTTTTTGTGGAGACGGGATCTAGCTCTTGTTCAGGCTGGTCTTGAACTCCTAAACTCAAGCGGTCCTCTCACCTTGGCCTTCCAGAAGAGTGTGAGCCACTGCACCTGGCCCTAAGACTGGTTTTTGATATATCTTCCAGACTTTGCATTCCTGCATTTGGGTGGACCAGCTGAGCCCAACCAGATCAGGGGCCATACTTCCATACTTAGGAAGTGACTGAAGACATCTTGCAACTCTCTAACTAGCAACCGACTCAGCACAAGCCTAGGGGTTCATCCCCAGCCATTCAGCAGACCCAATTCCCTAGACCTTTGCCCACCAAGCTATCATTAAAATCCCTGGCCCCAAAATTCTCAGGCAGGCAGACTTGAGAAATTTCTCCTGTTAGTGGTCTAGTCACTTTGGGCCCTGCAATATTGGAACCACCCCTATGAAAATAATATAGAGCCACAAGGTATAAGTAGTAATCAAAGTCTGATTTTTATAAAAGTATAGGTATAGCCAGAAGTTAACCAGCTGTTGTTCCCTAACTCCCTTGCTGCTGTTTTTGGTCATGACTTGATGGCACTATCCTCCATGACAGGTGCAAGATTAGTGACTCCTTCTCACTACTTCTACAGATAACATTTGCTGTCATAAATCCCAGGACTTGTGATTCTATAGATAACATTGCTGTTGCAAATCTTAAGACTGGTCGTTGAAGGGTTTTTCAGACTATGATGACACCACTGCACTCTAGCCTGGGTGACAGAGCAAGACCCTTTCTCAATGAAAACAATAAAGATGGAATATTAAATATAAGCTTTTAAACTGGAAAGGAAATGAAACCTGCTAAAAGAAAATAAAAGAAGTGGAGGCTGGGCACTGTGGCTTGCACCTGTAGTCCCAGCTACTCAGGAGGCTGAGGCAGGAGGATCACCTGAGCTCAGGAGTTCAAGGCTGCAGTGAGCTATGATGAAGCTACTGCACTCTAGCCCAGGGGACAGAACAAGACCCTGTCTCTCCCCCAGAAAAACTAAAAAAAGATAGTAAAAGAAGCAGCATTGCAAACAAATTATAACTTGTTTTCTGCTTATATAAGCAATAACTTTTTAAATGAAGTTGAATATTTTATTTTGCTGAAAAGCTGTTGTTTCACTGTATAAAACAGCACCAGCAAATGCAGTATATTGCAAAATTAAGATAGTATGATTTTTCATTTGACTCTATACAACCCAGAAAACCTTCTCCACTTCCAGTTATTTCCAATGAAAAGATCATTCAGTATTTTGACCCCAATCCAGGTAGGGATATAAGCAAGTTACAATATTCTACAAGGCTTAAGATAATAATGTTGTCCTTGAATTACATAATTTTTATGACTAGCTTTTACCACAGATTATTTCATGAATTCTGAATACTAAAGCCTCATCTAAAAATCATAGGGCATTGTGCAAAAAAAGCATATTGTGTTTATCTGCAACCATTGTAACGTTAAGGGGTATTTTCTTCCACTAGTAGTGTTGAGAATACTTGCTATTTTAAGTCTTCTGTCCACCACTAACTTAAGACGACAGTGCTGGCTTAAGTTTTTGCATACTACTTTATTTAGAGGTTCCAATTCCACTCCTCAGTAGATTTTACGAATCTATTCACAGATGCCACTTCCCTCCTTAGTTTATCTAGTTCTGAAGGGTTACCTAGGATCACCTTGATCAGCCAACTTCTTTATAACAAGATTCGTTGACAAATCCTGGATTTTCTGCAAGAGCTTCATTCATTTCAGTTACTTCTCCTGACAGAGGAAAATAGAGTTCACTAGCAGCTTTCACACTTTCCAAAGCACCAAACCCATCTTGTTTGTTTAATTTTATCCCAAGTGTAGGCAGACTACAGTAAGCAACGTCTCCCAAAGATCCGCTGTGCAAAATCACTGATGCCCACTCTTCCAGTACCGTTTTCTGTGGTTATCCACTCATGTTTCTCTGTGAATTTAGACACTGAGAGCAGAGCGGTCCCTGCGCAGGTCTGGAGGACGACGTCCCCAGCTGGCGGGACTGGAGAGGCCCTTGGTAGGCTCCGAGGTCCGCGCACCCGCTGCAGGCCACCGCGGCACGCTCTCCGCCCCTCACATCGACATGTTCGCAGAACAATAATTTAACTTTTATTTTTGCAGCTCTGAGCCCATTTTTCCGGAGTCTGTGTTTTCTCGAATGGCGATTTCCAACTCTTTGCTCGAATAAACTCTTTAAAAGTGAATTCTGATCCTATCCATCGTTTCGGGTTGACCGGCCACACACGGTCACAACACACCCACTGCAGCCCCTTAGCTCCCGGCTCCCCCTCCTGGGCCGCGCACAAACCAGCGTTGTTCCCTCTCACCCCTCCCGGCTCCCTAAGCAGCCCCAGTCGCCTTGGGTCCCCGCGGCACACCCAGAGTCGCCTCTCACTCTCTGGCCTGGCCCCGCGACGCGGCCAGACCCTTATCCCTCCAGGGCGCCCCCGCCCTCAGTCCGAACGAGCCTGCCACGCTCCGAACTTCACCCCCGCGGGGCTCCGTCCCCCTCCCCCGCACCGACGCCCCTCCCCCACACTCTCTTGGCTGCGCGCCAACCCCCAACCCCACTTCCTCCTCCCGGCGCCGCCTCTCCCAGCGACAGCAGCGAATCCCCGCGCCCCGGGCCCCAGCAGACCCAACGCCCCCTTCCTCCCCCACCCCGGCTCCACGCAGAGCTCCAGACTCGCCGCGCGACCCGTTCGGGTCCCCCGACTTCCCCGTCCCGGGGTCCCGGGCCACGGAGCCGGTTGTGCTGCGGCTTCTGACCGGCCGCCCCTGGCTCCCACCCGCGCCCGGCTCCGCGAGCTCCGCCCGGCCCGCCCCGCCGCTGCGTCCCGGCCCACGTGCAGACGCGGTTGCGGGTTCGCGCTCTCCAGGTGGCAGCTCTGGCGCTACCCGGTCCGTTGCTTGACGGTGTTTTGGGGGCGGCACGCGTAGGGCCGCTGCGGTCAGGCTGTGATTTCAGTGATTTCCAATATGAAGATTACCTGTGAGGGCAGAGTCAGAGAAAGACTCGTTCGGGTTTCTCCCGGGGAAAGGGTTGATGACTTGGACCGCGTGTTTGGGTCAGAAGCTGAAGGAAACTGACTGGACGTGGAGTTTCGCGTTTCCTCACTGTGAGGCGGCGGCCGGAGGGGAGGGAGGACGCCGCGGCCAGGCCTCACCCCACACTCCCGACCCAGGAGGACGTGGGCCTCCGGACTGTTCCCGTGTGGCGTGCTCTGGGTCCCCTCCTGCGTGCGACAGGAGGGTCTGGAGCTCCTTGCACACACTTGTGAGCACTTCTAGGAGGAGGAAGCAGGAGCAGGCAGCCCGTCGGGTGAGGAGGAGGCGACAACCCCCCTTCTACCGCCGAGCAGAACGCTCCGCAGATGCGAATACCCAGGGCGCAGGGCGGGAGCCGTGCCTCGGAGGGGCGGTGGCCACGACCTGTCAGTCAGTCCCCGCAGGTTCCGGTTCCCCATCGCTTCACCTGTCTGTCAAGACGGAGGGGGCGGGGCCGGGAACGCTATCCAATCAGGGGCGGCGGGGCGGGGCCCCCCTGAGCAGTACATTCAAACGGGCGGGGAAGTAAGAGGTGACCTTTAACCTCTCTGCACTCCCCTGTGGGTTGCTTTGCAGCACTTCAGGTGTGGGGTTCGCCTCTCCGGGAGTCCCCCGGTGCCTCCGCCACTGCTTCTTGTCGCGCCGCCACCTGCGCTGTGGCCTGCAGTGGTCGCGGGAGCCGTAGAGAGGACGCCGGGACACCTGGAGGCCGGGAAATGGTGAGTGTCCGGGGCCGGGCGTCCCCAAACCGGGAGCAGGGGCTGGTTGGAACTGGCTGGAACCGGCTGTGGCGGGACTCGGGCCACCCCATGGTCCGCTCCGGAGTCTGCGGACTCGAGCCACCGCTGGCGCAGCGCGGCCCTCGGTCCCTCCGGCCAGCGGGGTGGGGCCGGGCCGGCAGTCGTGTCCCCGGGCGTCCTGTCCGGTCCCTGCGCGGCGACCCCGGCCCCGGCGCCCTCTCTGGGGAGCCCCGCGCGTCCCCAGATTGTGCGGTGACGGCGGGAGGGTCGTGGGGGAGGGTCCCGACTCCGTGTGCAGGGGGTGGGGTGGAGGGGGAAGCTGCGGTCTGTGGGGTCCCCAACCCCTTCTTTCTCCTCTTAAAAACTAAATTGAGGCCTTGTGTTTAACGGAAAAAAGCAAGACTCTCTAAATAGGTTGATTCTCTGCAGAAAATGAGGGGCAGAAACCTAAGAAGCCTCGAACGAGGCAGTTTGTTTTGATACATTTCAGGAGGACAGAAAGTGCAGGTAAAATCAAATCAATACATGGACAGTATATATTGGTGTGGCCCCCAAAAGAGGGACATCTGGAAGCGGGGGTTTACAAACTATAGGTGAGTTTGGGGATTCTTTCGTTGGCAATAGGTTGAGAGTGTTAAACTTTGTCTGAAAATCAGAAGGAAGGAATGCTTAAGTTAAAATAAGGGAGTCTATTACCTGTCATGTGATACTATGCCCGCAAACCCAAAATACAACAACAAAAAAACCCTGTTTAACTAGGTTTTATGGCTTGTAAGGCTGACTTAACCCTTGACCTGCATGGCCTTAGGTCTTGTTTTTTTTTTTTTTTTTTTTTTTTGAGACAGAGTCTCACTTTGTTTCCCAGGCTAGAGTGAGTGCCGTGGCGTCAGCCTAGCTCACAGCAACCTCAAACTCCTGGGCTCAAGCAATCCTCCTGCCTCAGGCTCCTGAAAAGCTGAGACTACAGGCATGCGCCACCATGCCCTGCTAATTTTTTCTATATATATTAGTTGGCCAATTAATGTCTTTCTATTTATAGTAGAGACGGGGTCTCACTCTTGCTCAGGCTGGTGTGGAACTCCTGACCTCAGCAATCCTCCCACCTCAGCCTCCCAGAGTGCTAGGATTAGAGGCCTGAGCCACCACGCCCTGCCAGTCTTGTTTCTAATTTGTTAAATTATTGCCACACAAACTCTTGATTTTGTTAGTGTTAAGATTTGTTTTAACATTAATGTTGGTCAATTGTATATAAACTCTGAAAAGGAGATGGTCTAACAAGGAGTGTCTGACCTCTCTTCCCATCAGGGCTGGGAGCTCAGTGTTAAGGTTTTCCTGGGGAACTTTTGGCCAAGAGGGGAATCTGTTCAGTCAGTTGGGGGCTTCAGGATTTATTTTTAGTTTACAGGTTGAAGGAAATGTTTTTATGAGGTGTATGAGGAGCCAACCCAGATTAAATACTTGATTGGCGACAGTGATGTAGTGGGCTTATTTGGACTTGTCACCCTGAAATTAGCAAAAGGATCTGAATCCAGTTATTTATTTTTTAAAATTGAGACAGAGTCTTGTTTTGTTGCCTGGGCTAGAGTGCAATGGTGTCATCGTAGCTCACTGCAACCTCAAACTCCTGTATTCAAGCGATCCTCTTGCCTCAGCCTCCTGAGTAACTGGGACTACAGGTGCACCCCACCACACCTGGCTAATTTTTCTACTTTTTGTAGAGACAGGGTCTCATTCTTGCTTGGGCTGGTATCAAACTCCTGGCTTCAAGCTATCCTCTCACCTCTGCCTTCCAAAGTGCTAGGATTACTGGTATGAACCACCACGCCCAGCCAGAATCCAGTTTTAAAGATTTTATTCAAGCAAAAACTTGGGTATGGCCATTTGGGAAAACACAGTCTCTAGAAAAATGGGCTCAGTGTTCCAAAGTTAAAAGTGAAATTCTTGCTTATGTAGGCAAAAGCCAATAAAAGGTAACAGGATTACAACATTTTGCATGCAAGGCTGGTTTATGAGGTACTAGAGTTTAATTAGTTATAATTTGTATTTTTTTCCCATGGAATTCAGTTTTCTGGCTGCTCAGGTTTCCCTCCCACACTGCCTTGGAGTGAGCCACCCTGGGCTCCTTCTGCAGGGTAAGGGTGGGTCCTAAGCTTGGGAATGTGCTGACCTGTGGGAGTGTGGGGTCCCTTGTGAACTGGGGGTGATGCAGCCTGCCTGCCTCAGCTGCTTCCCTTTGGTTTCCTTTGCTGCCATCTATTTGTTCTTTACCCAAGGATTTGAGAATTTTCTTTCAAGATTTGTATGCAGTAATTTTATTCACTTGGTTGGAACCTGAGTGGATTGTGTGATCAGGTCTGAAGAACCAGACAGAGTTCTTACAATAAATTGTTTGATGCTAAGTGGAAATAGTAAGAACACAAATACCCGGGTACACACCATCCAGGGAATTCAATAGACCATGGGCAGTTCTAGTGTGCCTCCCTGATCTTACCTCCCTTTGGCATCCAGAGGTGACCAAAATTGTGATTTGTTTTGTTATTCTTTATAGCTTTATCATCCCTCAATTTATTCTGTATAGCTTTATTATCTCTTAATCAAGATGTAGAGTTTTGCCTCTTTTGAGTTTACAGTAACTTAATATTACCATTTATATGCTGTTAATATTATGCTGATACAGTCTATTTCTGGTTTTCTTGTATTCGTTTGTTGCCAACATGCAGCTGTTTGAATTCATGGGTCACCTAGTTTACTGATGCTGTACACTGCTTATGGGACTTGGGTTATTTCAGTTTATTTTTTGATCTTGTTGACAATATCATTCTTGTTTTTGCCTCCAATGTTTTGCCCCCATTCTTGTTTTTGCAACATGAATTTCTTACCCATTTCGGAAAAATTGCTGGGTTGTAGATGATGGATAAATTCCAGTTTACTAGGAAATGCTGATAAAGTATGTGTCTGAATTAACCATCTCACCTTTCATGCATGTGTGTTCATTCTTCTGATTTATCAGCACTTGAAATTATCTAACTTGTTCCTTTTCTACCTTAGTGTTGAATAGAATCTCTTTGTGAATATTTATTGCCGGTTGCCATTGGTTGAGCATTTTTCATATGTGATTATGCATCTTTTGCAAAATAATTTCCAGTCATTTTCTCACATTTTACTCATTTGTAGGTTTATTGCTTTTTTTTTTTTTTTTTTTAACATACCCTGAACACTATTTCTTTTTCATTCCTAGAGTCAGCACATATTTTCTTTCAGGTTGTGGTTTATCTTTTCATTCCATTCTACCTTTTGATGGACTTTTCTTATTTTAATAAAATTGAATTTATCATTCTTTTCATTGGTGCTTTCTTTATTGTCTTAGATAAGAAAACATTCCCTACTTTGAAGTCATAAAATTAGCCTATAACTGGCCTCATGAGATCCTCTCACCTCAGCCTCCCAAGCATTTTTTTTTTTTTTTTGAGACAGAGTCTCACTTCGTTGCCCAGGCTAGAGTGAGTGCCGTGGCGTCAGCCTAGCTCATAGCAACCTCAAACTCCTGGGCTCAAGCAATCCTATTGCCTCAGCCTCTGGAGTGGCTGGGACTACAGGCATGTGCCACCATGCCTGGCTAATTTTTTCTATATATATTAGTTGGCCAATTAATTTCTTCCTATTTATAGTAGAGACAGGGTCTCACTCTTGCTCAGTGTGGTTTCGAACTCCTGACCTCGAGCAATCCGCCCGCCTTGGCCTCCCAGAGTGCTGGGATTACAGGCCTGCCCGGCTGCCTCCCAAGTATTATAGCTAGGACTACAGGTGTACTCCACCTCAAGTAGAGTTTCCTAATTTCAATGAAAACCAAACAAACCTGGTTTGAATTTCATGGAATTTGCTACAACACTAGATGCATTTCAGAGAGGTTATATCATGGGGATATTCAGTCTCCTTTCTAAGGACATATGACATCTTTTCATTTATTTCATTATACATTGATGTCTTCCAATGTATACTTTTTGTATTATAATCATTTTTACATCACCCTTTTTGGGACTTTAGGGAAATAAGTTTAATAAAATTACAATCGTTTTGGGGTTTTTTGTTTGTTTTAAGATATAGGGTCTCGCACTGTCACCCAGGCTAGAGTGCAATGGCCTGATTGTAGGACACTTGCAACCTCAAACTCCTGGGCTTAAGCAATCCTCCCACCTAAGCTACCTAAGCTGCTGCTTCTTTTTTTTTTTTTTTTAGCTTCTTGTGTATCTAGGACTCCAAGGGGGTCACCATGCCTGCTATTTTTTTTTTTCCTTTCATTTTTTATAGATACAGAGTACCACTATGTTACTCAGGCTGGTCTCAAAGGATCTGCTGCCTCAGCCTCCCAAAGTGCTAGGATTACAGGCATGAGCCACTGCCCTTGGCCTTGTTTATATTTTAAATGGTTGTTTTCTTGAGGATTAGGAGTTCTTTGTACATTATGGGTAGCAGGCCTTTATCAGATAAATGTTTTGCAAATATTTTGTCCCAGTCTTCGGCCTGTCTTTCATTCCATTAACTGTCTTTTGCAAAACAAAGTCTTAATTTAAATGAAGTCTAAATTTTCAATTTTCTCATTCATAGATCTTGTTTGTGGTGTTGCATTTAAAACCTTCTTGCATGGCTGGGTGCAGTGGCTCACGCCTATAATCCTAGCACTCTGGGAGGCTGAGGCAGATAGATTATTTGAGCTCAGGGGTTTGAGACCAGCTTGAGCAAGAGCGAGACCATGTCTCTACTAAAAATAGAAAGAAATTAATTGGCCTACTAAAAAATATATATATAGAAAAAATTAGCTGGGCATGGTGGCACATGCCTGTAGTCTAAGCTAATACGAGTTAAGTATTCTTAATTGTGCAATTAATTGAGTAGTTGTTAAGTATACTCATTTTGTTGTGTGACCAATCTCCAGAAATTTTTCATCTTGTAATGCTCAAATTTTATACCCATTGAACACCACATCCCATTTCCCCTTCCTCTCAGCCACTGGCAAGTATCATTCCACTTCCTTTTTTTTGAGTTTAATGACTTCACATAACTTATGTAAGATGAATGATATTGTATTTTTCTTTTTGTCAGTGGCTTTTGCAGTTAGCATTCCATCCTGAAGTTTCATGCATGTTGTAGCATGGACCAGGATGTCATTTTGTAAGACTCGATAATTTCTCATTGCATATATAAAATATTTGTTTATTCATTCTTCCATCAATGGACATTTGCATTGATCCACTTCTTGGCTGTTGTCAACATGGTTTTTAAATATCTTTCTTTCAGATTTTGCTTTCAGTTCTTTTAAATTGAATATAAATTTTCTGGGATGTGGCTTGCTGGAATACATGATAATTATTAATGTTTGAGGAACCTACCATACTCTTTTTTCCATAGGGGCTGAGCCATTCTATATTCCATTGAACAATGACATGGGTCCTAAGTCACCAAAACTTTTTATTTGGGGTGTTTGAATTATTATTATTTTTTTTTTGTAGGTGAGACTTAGGAGCTTTTGACCTTGCCACATGATTTGCCAGTATTTTCTCCAGTTTCATGTATTGTCTATATTCTGTGTTGTTAATGTCCTCTGATGCACAATCATTATTGATTTTTTTCTTTTTTTGAGACAGGGTTTTGCCCTGTTACCTAGAAGCGCAGTAGTGTCATCATTCTCACTGCAGCCTCAAATTCCTGGCCTCAAGCATCCTCATGCCTTAGCCCCCCAAGTAGCTGGGATCACAGACACCAAAAGCCCCACCCAGCTAGTTTTTAAAATTTTTTGTAGATATGGGGTCTGATTGTTTCCCAGGCTGGTTTTGAACTCCTGGCCTCAAGCAATCTCCCACCTTGGCCTCCCAATGTGATGGGATTACATATGTGAGCCACCACACCCTGCTCAAACATTTTTCAATTTTCATAAATCATACTTGCGTTTTTCTTATGAGCAGACTCCCTGGAGTTTGTGCCTCTCAACATTGCCCCCATTCGTCCTTCAGCTATGTATCAATTATAATTTAGATTTTCCTACCTCAGTACTGTTTCCCACAAAAGTTTCTGCTCATGGATTTCTGTTTCACTAAATTATAACTCTCTTATTAGTTAGGCTTGTAAGGTCCCTCCCAACCAAAACCCATCAAAATGCTAAATTTTGTTAATGAACATTTTCAAGGATGCAATGTCTCAGGATTGCTAGTGCACTTTTTTCTCCACACTAAAGAGTAGGACTTTGTTATTTTACAGATGCTACAGATCCACTTTAGAGGGAGATAATAGTGGTGACCCAGGCAACACATCTTTCTCCCTGGATTCATCATCAAGGGACATTTTTCTATTCTGTTGCTTTACTGGGTGTTCCATTCTAGCATCGTAACTGCTGTGTGAGAGGAAGTGAGTATGGACACAGAGTAACAGTCTGATGACCAAGGCATGGAATAAATGTTGGGAGTCCACAGCAGCATGTGAACTTCTACAAAATAGAGCATAGGTCCCCAAAGCTACGAATCTCACCCATTCTCCTCAACACTTTTGGAATATTTCAGGACTCAGTGACCTTTGAGGATGTGGCTGTGAACTTCACCCTGGAGGAGTGGGCTTTGCTGGAACCATGCCAGAAGAATCTCTATAGAGAAGTGATGGGGGAAACCTTTAAGAACCTGGCCACTATAGGTAAGGGTGACAACATTCCTTCACTCAGTGAATTCGAGAACAAATGTTTCTTACTTACAAGTGCTGTTCAGTGATTTGGAATATGGACAGGTCATACTTTGGTGAATAAATCAGGCATGGGCTCAGTGTACTGTGACCATAGAATCTAATATTATTTAATAATTGTAACAATTAAGGACTATATTTCTGGGTCTGTATTTTAGGAGAAGAATGGATAGACCAGAGCTTTGAAGACCACAGTAAAAAGCCCCGGAGAAATCTAAGGTAATTTGTACTCACAAGACTAAGCGGTGTCTCTACAGAGAATCTTAGAATGTAAAGAAATGTTTAAAAAAGCAAAACAAAACAAACCATGAGCTCAGCATCAAATTAATTTATTGTTAGAAAATTTTCTCTGGAAATGTATACTTAAATTTCACACTGATGTTTGTGAAATAGTTTATGTGGAGATAGTATTAAGAAATTCTGTATAATTATTATGTTTTTAAAATTGGTATGAATTATTCATCTTGCAGAGCATGTGGTCCACTCATGTTGGAACAATGCATACAGGATAGAAAGCCTCCTCTTTTCTTGAGAATGTTAAAAATGCAAGTATAATACTATTAATAAATAGAAAATCATTTATAAATGAACTCTTAACAATATGCTTCTCATTTTCTACAGAAATCTTATCGGAGAGACCCTCTTAGAATGTAAAGAAGGTAGTCAGTGTGTAGAAACCTTCAGTCAGATTCCAGATTCTATGCTCACCAAGAAAACTTCTCCTGGAGTAAAACCATGTGAAAGTAATGTGTATGAAAAAGTCTCCATTGGTCATTCATCTTTTTTTACGCCTATGAAAGCTAACATTGCACACAACCCATCTGAGTATAAGGAATGTAGACAAAAGCCATATACACATAAGCAGCGTGAGAAAGCCTTCAGTTATCGGCACTCCTTTGGAACACATGAAAGGTCCCCCACTGGAAAGAAACTCTATGATTGTAAGGAATGTGGAAAAACCTTCATTTCTCTCACAGGCTTTCGAAATCACATGGTACTGCACAGTGGAGATGGACCTCATAAATGTATGCTTTGTGGAAAAGCATTTGCTTTTCGCAGTTTATATCGTAAACATGAAAGAATTCACACTGGAGAGAAACCATATAAATGTAAACAATGTGGTAAAGCTTTCCGTACTCCCGGTTCCGTTCGAACACATGAAATAAATCACACGGGAGAGAAGACTTATGAATGTAAGGAGTGTGGAAAAGCATTCATTCACTTCAGTTCCATGCTTATACATGAAAGGACGCACACTGGAGAAAAACCCTATGAATGTGAGCAATGCGGGAAAGCATTTGCTCAGCGGAGGAGCATTCAGTGGCACATGAGAATGCACAGTGGAGACAGACCTCATGAATGTAAGATATGTGGGAAAGCCTTTTATTCTCCTGGTTCACTTCAAAGACATGAAAGAAGTCACACTGGAGAAAAACCCTATGAATGTAAGCAATGCGGTAAAGCCTTAAGTTCTTCCACTTCCTTGCGATATCATGAAAGAATTCATACTGGTGAGAAACCCTATGAATGTAAGCACTGTGGTAAAGCCTTCAGGTCTGGCAAGTTTATTAGAATACATGAAAGGACTCATACCGGAGAGAAGCCATATGAATGTAAGCAATGTGGGAATGCCTTCCATTGTGTCCGCTCCTTTCGTAGACATGAAAGGATTCACACTGGAGAGAAACCCTATGAATGTAAGCAATGTGGTAAAACCTTCACTTCTTCTACTTCCTTTCAAATACATGAAAGAATTCACACTGGAGAGAAACCCTATGAATGTAAACATTGTGGTAAAGCCTTCAGGTCTGCCAAAGGCATTCGAATACATGAAAGGACTCACACTGGTGAGAAGCCCTATGAATGTAAACAATGTGGGAAAGCCTTCCATTATGACAGTTCCTTTCTTTATCATAAAAGGACTCACACTAGTGAGAAACACTGTGAATGTAAACAATGCGGTAAAGTCATCAGTTCCACCTCCTTTCAAATACATAAAAGAATTCACACTGGAGGGAAATCCTACGAGTGTAGGCAATGTGGCAAAATACTCCATTCTGTTAGGTCATTTCATAGACATGAAAGGACCCATACTGGAGAGAAACCCTATAAATGTGAGCAGTGTGGTAATGCCTTCAGGTCTGCCAAGTCCCTTCAAATACATGAAAAAATTCACACAGGACAGAAACCCTATGAATGTAAGGAATGTGGGAAAGCCTTCTTTCACCCTAGTTCCTGTCAAAGACACGAAAGAACTCATACTACTAATATATGAGAGAAATACCATTAATGTGTAGAACTGGTACAGCATTCAGTTGTGTCAGTTCCTATCAAACACAAAAGTAGAGTGGAGAAAGACTCTGAGATAATAATTGACTTTTGAATTCAGAAGAGAGACCTGTACTACGACAATAAAATCCAGAGTTGGAGTTGGATGATTCCATGATAAAATTCACCAATAACCTATCTTGCATGAGATTTCAAAGACAGAAATGAAGAAGGCATTAGTTGCTGTTTAGCGGCACATACAGGGTGACAGCCAGATTCATAAGGGCTGTGTGGACCCCTGCTTCAAACCTATTTTTATGAATCATTGGCTTACCAATCAAGAGTATCCTCAAAATCACTTCACTTTCATTTTCTTTTATGTGTAGGTTTCCAGAGATCTCCCTAGAAGTTCCACATTCAAGATCCATCAGTGGTAGAAAGGAAATTGAGGAGAATTAAATGAAGAGAACAAAAATTCTTTAAAGGCTTTTTAAAAAGGCAATCTGTGGTTGGTTTTTCCTCCAGCATTATAATGTCTTTACAGAGAGCTAATTTAGACTGTCATGGGTGGGAATATCCTCTCATGCTCAGCTTTCCTAGTCTATTGATTGAATTGGTGTAAGTGGTAATTTGTATTGCAAAGACATTTGTTCCTCCTGTTATTGAATCAGCATGACAGCTACAATGCTGCCATCAAAACCAACTGGATGGGAGCTTAGTCTCCTGTGCACTGTGCAGTGACCAGTTTCACTGAGAACTTTCATATGAGAATAAGCACCTTCCTGTTATCAGGAAATTTTTAGTGTTTTGTGTTATTCACAGCTGAGTGTAATGCCTCAGTTCATTTTTAATTATGTTTTATTTTATGTGATTAAAAACAATATGTATTTTCTTTTTGGCTACCAAGGTTTCTGTGTTTCCTAAAAATAGTTTCTTAACTTTTTTAACAACTTGTATAATAACACATTATTCTCATTTTCAATTATTGAGATGATATATTAAAATTTCTTATTGCCATCATGGATTATATCAAGTTATAATGATACCAAGTTATTCTTTTGACATTGTGAGTCCATATTACCATGTGTGTAAACTTCAGTCTTTTTTTTCCCCTTTGTACATTTACCTTTTCATGCTAATATACTCACAATTTTTATCTTATCCTAATTTTCCTTCAGTCATAATAATCCCAGCATCTAACTCATGGTGTTACGAATTCTCTATTGCTGGGGTCCCCAACCTAAGATGAGTTGTATAATTATTTCATTATATATTACAGTGTAATAATAGTGGAAATAAAGTGCACAAAAAATGTAATGTGCTTGAATCATCCCAAAACCACCTCCCCGCCCCCCATGGAAAAATTCTCTTCCTTGAAAACGGTCCCTGGTGCCAAGAAGGTTGGGAACTGTGGCTCTATTGGCAAAGATCACCAGTATCATGCCTGTTGTCAAAGAGGGTAGAATAAATGCCAGCAACAAATGTGGCTGTAAGCTATAAATGACTGTGACATATATCAGGGGGAGGGTTCTCAATAGAATCTCTTATAAAATTTGTGTTTTAGGTGTACTGATTGCTATTCATGAAGTTGAGTCATTTCTCTGTAATTGATGCTGCAAGGATGTGAACGTAATTCTTCCCTGATCTCTTGCTAGAAGGTAGAAAGACGGAGTGGAGGTTACCCTAAATGATTAGAATTACCAGTCAGTCACCTCATGAGAACGGGAATAAAGTCATTTCTATATTTTGGAATGTTCTCTTCTATTAAATTTAGAGACATACAAAATGTCCTTGTTTTTGTCTTGGTCCGTAATGGTCCCTGAGGAGTGTTGTGTCATGTTCCAGGTGTATGACATGTTTCTCTCCAACAGCACAAAACTTATCCTTGTGGTGAGGGGATGCCAGCTCCAGACATTCAGGTATGTTTCTGCCTCACTCTCTAAACTGGAAAATACTTCCTACAATGTACAGATACTATTTTGCATAAAAGACTTCAGTTGAAATATATCAATTCACTTTCTTCTTAGGACGCTATATAATTCTTAAAAAAAAAAAAAACTTATACCGAGTCAAGTGAGGCCAATATGTTTATGTCACTGTCCACTGAATAGAAGCCTTGGTAGGAAAAAAATCAGCATCATCATGCTAACCAAGCCTTTTTTGCTTATATAATAAGCTTATGATGCTAATATATACCCAGCCCTCTTAATGCCAGCACTGTAGAATAAACGGCAACATGGAAAAGTTAGTTTTTTGTCATATATACTGGCATTGAATAATCCAATCACTTCCTTGAAGGTGCTAGCCAAGCTCATCTTCAGAAAAGCCTATTTTAAATTTTATAGAGATAAAACTCAGGTATTACAGAACAGAGCAGCAATCAGTGACCAAACCCTCACTGTATACAGATGACATGTCCAGCCTCAGCTGATGTATCCACAGAGTGAACAGTGCAGCCATTGACTGTCAAGATTCTAGAGAGTGTGACTTGGATCAAGAAGAGGCCTCTCCGTGGCTCACACCTGTAAACCTAGCACTCTGGGAGGCTGAGGTGGGTGGATTGCTCGAGGTCAGGAGTTCGAAACCAGCCTGAGCAAGAGCAAGACCTCGTCTCTACTATAAATAGAAAGAAATTAATTGGCCAACTAATATATATAGAAAAAAATGAGCTAGCCATGGTGCCACATGCCTGTAGTCCCAGCTACTTGGGAGGCTGAGGCAGCAGGATGGCTTGAGCCCAGGAGTTTGAGGTTGTGAGCTAGGCTGATTCCAGGGCACTCTAGCCCAGGCAACAGTGAGACACTGCCTCAAAAAAAAAAAAAAAAAAAGAAAGAAAAACAAAAAGAAAGGGGGGAGGGAAGAGAGCAGGGAGAGGGTGTGGCATCCTATAGAAAGAGAAGGGTGATGCCAGCAGTGAGGCCAGGTGGATGGCTTGCTGCTTTTAAGGGGACAAAGAGAAAAACAGTTAATTGTTGTGAATTGCTGTATCAGCTTCTTTTCTTAACTGCAAGCAGATAATGGAATCTGCTGTGTGAAACTGCTGCATCCATTCCCTTAGGTTTAGGGATAAAGGGACCTTGCCCTCAAGGTATGATTTTGGGTTGGGTTTGATGTCTGGAGATTGTCCCTGGAACTTCTCAGGAACCACTCCAGGTTATAGAAACAGATGCTAAAAAGTCAGTTTTAGCCAATAGGTCTAGAAACTGTTGAAAATTTACATTCCCTTTTTGGGCTTTTTTCAGGTGTTTGTGAAAACAGAGTCCCACAAGGTTTCCTGCAAGTAGAGAGAGAGCTCATAGGATTTATCTTTAGCTGTTATTACAAAATTACTGGATTAGGTATTTTCCTGTTATTTCAGCAAGGCTGTCCTTACAAAAACAAACGTTAAAAGGAACATTCTTTTGTTCTCACAGTGCCTTCCAGTTAGGCAAATCCTGTGGCTTTTTTATTGTGCAGTGATTATTAAGGAGGAAAGATACTTGGTCCTTGACGTCCTATCTTAATCCTGCACAGGTTTTTTGTGGTATTCCCAAGCAAACAAAAATAATTGCATGGATGTCCCATCTCTATAGAAAGAATTAAATACGGTGTTTCAAGTCAGTTTTATCACCCAACCAGGTTCTTTCTGCCTATTGCACAGAGAAAGAGGCAATGCACCCAGACAGCAGCAATTCAGCAGAAAAAGAGTTTATTTATTTGTTTGGCAGCTGAATGCAGAGGGGGCGAAATTTCTCAAATCTGCCTCTTGAAAAGCTTTGGGCTGGGAGTTTTAAGGGGAACTGGGCAAGCAGGGGGTGTCGGGAATTGGCATTGCTGATCGATCGGGTTCAGAGTGAAATCAGGTACGTAGAAACCGCTTTCTTGCACTGAGTCAGCTCCTATGACCATACATACGGGTCAGAGGAGCTACTGAGTCAGTTCCAAGGTAGGGACCACAGATCCGGTCCGTGTCCCAGGGCCCTTAGGAATGCAGGCTCTGGGAAACCTCTTAAAAGGCAGTGTCAGGTTTTGCAATAGAGGTGTTATCTACACAAGTGCTTAAGGGAAGCTGTAAATCATGTGACCAAACTCTGAACGGGGCTAGGGTCAGGAGCTGGTCAGTTCTTACCTTGTCCAGCTTTACCGGTCACCGAGGAAGAAGCATAGCCTGTCGTGTGAGGGGGAGGACAGCGCCCCCTCTGGCAAACGTGGAGCAAGTTGTCCTGAAATGGAAAATCCCATGATCAGGGCCCCGGGAGCTCGGCCTGAGAGAGGCTGTGGATGGAAGCTGTCAGGCGTGGCTCCACAAGTCCACGTTTCCTAAGGCTTCGCCTGTCACTCAGCCTCAGGGGGCGGGGCCCGGGGCGACCTCCAATCAGGGTCGCTGGGCGGGGCCTGCGCACTGGCCCCTTAAACGGGCCGCGGGAAGGAGGCGGCGACCTTCAGCCTCTGTTCCCGCCCGCCGGAGTCGCTCTGGCGGCGGGCGGGTTCCGCCGCTCCGCTCCGCTAGTCTCTGGTGCCTCCGCCACAGCTTCCGTCGCGCCGTGCCCTACGCGGTGAACGACGCCGTCTGCCGAGCGGGAGCGAGGACGCCGGCCGACACCTTGGACGGCGGGAAATGGTGAGTGTGCGGGGCCGGGCGTCCCCGGCGGAGCAGGGGCTGGCTGAACCGACCAGGACCGGCCGTGACTGCACCCGGGTACCCCGCGTTCCGCTCCGTTCCCTCG
The DNA here is from genome assembly GCA_008750895.1 of Mirza zaza. Classification (NCBI taxonomy): domain Eukaryota; kingdom Metazoa; phylum Chordata; class Mammalia; order Primates; family Cheirogaleidae; genus Mirza; species Mirza zaza. The sequence continues at coordinate 44,638 of VSMD01085002.1, forward strand.
GCCCCCGGGCGTCCTGTCCGGCCCCTGCGCGGCGCCCTCGGTCCCGCCCCGGCAGTCCTGTCAGGGCAGCCCCGCGCCCTCAGCCCCGCGCGTCCCCGGGTTGTGCGGTGGCGGCGGACGGTCGTCGGGGAGGGTCCGCACTCGGTGTGTGGGGCCGTGCGCGGGCGGCGCTGCGGCCCGTGGGGTCCCCGGTCCCTTCCTTCTCCTGTTAGATATTCAACTGGGACTCCGGGAGGCCGAGGCGGGCGGATCGCTCAAGGTCAGGAGTTCAAGGCCGGCAAGAGCGAGACCCCGCCTCTACTAAAAACAGAAAGAAATTAATTGGCCAACTAATATATAGAGAAAAAATGAGCCGGGCATGGTGGCGCATGCCTGTAGTCCCAGCTACTCGGGAGGCTGAGGCAGGAGGATCGCTTGTGCCCAGGAGTCTGAGGTTGCTGTGAGCTAGGCTGACGCCACAGCACTCACTCTAGCCTGGACAACAGAGCGAGACTCTGTCTCAAAAAAAAAAAAAAAAAATCAACTGAGGCGGTTTTAAAATTATAAACCTTTATTTGGGCAAAGCGATTTGCTTTTTTTTAAATTTTTTTAGGAGACAGGGTCTTGTTGCCCAGGGTGGAGTGCAGTGACGTCATCATGGCTCCCTGCAGCCTCCAACGCCTGGGCTCAAGGGATCCTCCTGCCTCAGCCTCCCGTGTACCTGGGACTACAGGCATGCGCCACCACACCCGGCTAATTTTCCTTTCCTTTCCTTTTCTTTTCTTTTTTTCTCTTTGAGTCAGAGTCTCACTCCGTTGCCCGAGCTAGAGTGCTGTGGCGTCAGCCTGGCTCACAGCAACCTCAAACTCCTGGGCTTAAGCAATCCTGCTGCCTCAGCCTCCCGAGTGGCTGGGACTACAGGCATGCGCCACCATGCCCGGCTAATTTTTTCTATATATTTTTAGTTGGCCAATTAATTTCCTTCTATTTGTTTTTAGTAGAGACGGGGGTCTCCGCTCTTGCTTAGGCTGGTTTTGAACTCCTGACCTTGAGCGATCTGCCCGCCTGGGCCTCCCAGAGTGCTAGGATTACAGGCGTGAGCCACCGTGCCTGTCCTAAACAGCGATTCTTTTTTTTTTTTTGAGACAGAGTCTCACTTTATTGCCCAGGCTAGAGTGAGTGCCATGGCGTCAGCCTAGCTCACAGCAACCTCAAACTCCTGGTCTCAAGCAATCCTGCTGCCTCAGCCTCCCAAGTAGCTGGGACTACAGGCATGCGCCACCATGCCCGGCTAATTTTTTCTATATA
>VSMD01085005.1:0-33876 GCA_008750895.1 Mirza zaza
AGAAATGCAAATTCTCAGGCCCCATGCCAGACCTGATGAATCAGAAATTCTGGGTATGGGGTCCAGCCTTCTGTCTTTCACCCTTCAGGTGATTCTAATGCATCCTAAAGTTTGACAACCACTTTCCTAAAGCAGGGGGAAATAACTGTGGCCAAGTAAAAAATGAACATGACTGGTGGTTTATATTATTTCATTTTTTTAAACTGCTTGTTCTCTGGACTTTTATGTTAATGTTTGCTCTGACATTTAAATCAATCGAGTCATTATATAAGGTTGATAGTTGTGCTGTTAGTTCTGGCAATCTCAACAATGTATATAAAATGTTTAGACTTAGGGAAACTGTTAAGTATAGTGATTGTCTCGTAAATAGGAAGAGTTATGGGGGGAAGATATGAACATTCCCTGTCTCAAACTGGCTGTTTTTTTAACTGACACCTTGCATTCTGTGCTGATTTTACCGATTCAATTTCTTATTAATCTGGAATGCCTTTTCTCTCTACTATCAAAAGCCTATCTTTCCTTCTGGGCTCAGCCTAAGCCACAACTTTTAAGTGAACCACTCTAGAGTCCCCTCTTTGCTTTTGTCTTTACAATAAGATTTTTTAAAAACAGACAAGGACTGAGCAACTATTATGTCCTCAGCCTTGTGCTGGAAACTTTACATGCTACCAGGCAGAAGGTGAAAGTGATTATCTCTAAGGGGAGGGAAATGAAGGTGAGAGAAGAGATAATACTGTTTTTTTGTATCAAACCTTGAAGGACCATTTAACTCTGCATGCGCTTCCAGGTAGCTTCCAGGTAAACTGTGCATGCGCTTCCAGGTAGCTGATGACAATGATAGCTGAAGATAGTGGTAAGGTTATAGTAAACAGCTTCCAAAAAGTTATCTCCCTAAATAACGAAATAACTCCATGTCTATAAAATTTCGACTCAAAAAGACACCTTCGACATTACTGGTAGACTTAAATAATAGTGAAAAATATAGACAGATGATGCCAAACTGCAAAATAATCGTGTGCAGAAAAAGGTAACAAGCTCCAATGCAGTGGTCCTACATGCTTTTTCCCCACTACCATAAGGCACAGAGGCAAGCAAGATTAGACCAAGATATTTCACTGAGAAAACTAAAGGAATAGTAGAAAAGGGAGAGTTGGAAGACCCACCAGAAATACAAAATCCACCCTTAATCTGAAGATCACAGCAAGTCTAAAGGAAAGGGATTTCAAAATATGAGCCCTTTAAAGGGCCAGGCAGCCGTTTAAAGGGCCAGACTCTATTAAAGAGAAACAAATGTGATTTAAAGAGACAGTCTTCTAAATGCATAGCTTCTGGGAGATAAAAAAGGACAAAAGAATTTTTTGGAAATTGAATGGTAAAGGTAAAAAGTTTAAAGACCTTCAAGAAACAAGGAACCACAAAATTAGAAGACTTAAAATCCTTTCTTTACTACCAAAACAAAACTTCACTCAAGTATCTAGACTTTGGCAGATGACAGAACAGGGCACTGTTAAATTAATAATATTGAAAAATATCCCCAGTACCACAAAAAGTAAAATCCATAGAGAAGTAGTGCATAAAATAGGGGGTGGGGGCAGGAATCGTGCAAATCAACTGAGGAAAATTTCTCCAACCCTTGCCTGCCCAATTTTTTACAAATTTTTTTGTAGAGATAGGGTCTTATCATACCACCAAAGCTGATCTCAAACTCTTGGCCTCAAGCAATCATCTTCACTGCCTGGGACTGCCAAAGTGCTGAGATTACAGGCTTCAGCCACCATGCTTGGCCAGATCTACACCTGGAAAAGGCTCACTGGATACTTGGGAAAATTAACAGTATAATCAACTCTGAGACACACCCTGGTAAAACTTTAGATTTCAAAGATAAAATCCTTAAGGCCTTCAGGCAAAAGGAACAAATCAAAGCCAGAAAAAGAAGGCAAGCAGCATTTTTTAAAAACTAAATAAAAAGCAATATGAACCGAAGATTTTGTATCTAACCAAATGGTCCTGGAAATATCTAGAGAACCAATTTTTAAACTAAACTGTATACAACTCTGATAAAAATTTAAACTTAGAGTTTAATAATTAATGAAATATTTTTGCTAAGAATTTAATAGTTATTCATACTCTTAAGTTATAATCAAACTTGTATTTGCAAATTCTATATAAAAGTAAATATTTTGGGGAAGAAACATGAATATTTTCAAGTTACTAAATTATTTTTGCTGTTTAGGAGACTTGAATTGGACATAATTAGTTTTAGAAACTAAATTAAGGTCATTAAAATATGCTTTAATTAAGTAGTAATAGTCAAATAAGTTCTGGTAAGATCTTATACTATTCCATAGTATTATCAGTGTAAGAATATGTTATTAGGGGTCTGATACCATGTTATTTTGAATGCAAGTTTTACTGGATTGTGATTCTCATGAAAGGAGAAATCATATATGACCATGAGATTCCCAGTGTTTAGTACAATGCCTTCATAAAGCCTGTCAGTATAGCACATCTTTATATTTCTGGTCTGGATTTGATTTTCATAATTAGCCATATGTTACTCAGAATTATTGATGAAGATAGTTGATGCTAAAGAAAGTTATTTTGAGTCAAAATATGTTTTAGGCAGAGTATAAATGTAACATATCAAAGATGTGTATTTATATTAATCTGCTTACTAAAAATCCTTTCAGTCTGAATTAGTACGGTTTTATCATAATATGATATGTGCGTAGATGCAGAAATTTGCTTTTTATTTTTCCTGGGACAGGTAGATGGCCTTATTTTTTAATCATAGGCCACTACCAGTAAAATTTCATTGCAGGTCCTCATGGGGTTTGGCAGACATAATGGGAAGATTGCAATTTTATATTCACTAACTTTTAAATGAAATTTAGCCTTTTTTATTAGCATTATAGGCATAAATCACAGTAATATTATCAGTATCTGTGACTTTTTCACCAATTGAAATTATGGCTTTTACATGGCATTGCATATATTGCAGGTATCTCAAAGTATCACTACCAGCCCCTAGATGTTAATTTGTATATATAAACTATCACATATATGTCAATAAAACTTTTTTGTTGTGAGTACTATATGATTGGTTTCCTTTATAATCTTAGATATTTTGTTTTAGACTTTTGAATACATTGTTCTGAAAAGGAGTCTGAAGGTTTTATTATGTTTGCACTTAAAGTACAGGAACCCTCACATTACAAAGGACTACGCAGAATATTTTTGTAGCATTAGAACTTTGCTTTATTTGAATCTATTATTGATATCTTCAAGTAATTTAAGATGAAAGAATTAGTATTGTATCTGAATTATAATACTAAAGTGAATTGAAGTATAGTAGTCCTCCTTTATCCACATGTGATACATTCAAAGACTCCTAGTGGATGACTGAAAGAATGGATAGTACTTGTATATCCTAAGTACCCTATAGATACCATGTTTTTTCTCATACATACATGCTTATGACAAAGTTTAATTGAAAAGTTAGGCATAATAGGAGATTAACAATAATGATGAATAATAAAATAGAACAATTATAATAATACAGTATAATAAAAGATATGTAAATATGGTCTCTCTCAAAATATCTCATTGGGTGGAGTCCAGCCTTTATTTGAGAGCAACATTTAAAAGCAAAGTTTTGTTTTATTTAGAGATTCCAAGAGTTGAGGTAAAAATAAGAGTCAGCTATCACAAGGGAATGCATCAAGTTAATCTGAGTCAAAGATAAATGAAATAACTTGAATTGAATAGTTTCAGTTTGCTTTTAATTTGCTTTCCCATATATTTTCCTGAAAGATTTGCAACTAAGGTTTACAAACAAAAGAGGAAAACAAATTGTTGAGGAGTATGTTTTATAGTTACGGACCAAACTGTTAATCAGACTGACCTTGTTTGGGAGTCTGTTTCTCTTAAGCTGTTAACATGTTTTTATTAAGTAGTTATTGTTATTTTAACATCTTTTATTGTAGGGTGGTCTGAGGTGGTTTCTCTAAGTATTACTATGTTTTAATAAGTTTGCCACCAAAGTTAAGGTGTACCACTACATTGACAATTCAAGTCGATAGCAATTGTAAGGCATATCCTTATTTCATAGATGTAAAAATGTAGGGGGAAAAGTTCTTATAATGGTTTAGATGAGGAATCTGAGTAGAAATCTAACAGGAAAAGGAATGAGCCACGCCATTTAGAGAAAGAGAAGGCCAAGTAAGAAGGGACAGCCGTTGTAAAGGCCATCCGAGGCTAGTTGAAGAAGGCCACTGTGGCTGGAGTGGAGTTGATAGGAAGAAAACAATAGTTAAAGCAAAGAGGTGGTGGGCCTGATTCTGTAAAGCAGGGGTCCTCAAACTTTGTAAACAGGGGGCCAGTTCACTGTCCCTCAGACTGTTGGAGGGCCAGCCATTGGAGAGTGCGGCGCACGTTCCACACTTGTGCACTGTGGGCCCTGGACGAGTTGGCTGCTAAGCAAGACAGGCAGCAGCAGCAAAAACACCCGGTGGGCCGGATTGGGCTGGATAAATGTTTTCAGCGGGCTGCATGTGGCCACACCTGCTATGAAGCCTTATGAGTCATTATAAGGACTCTGACTTTTATGCTGAGATGGGATGATATTGGGTGGCTTGAGCAGAGGAGTGATTTGATCCTTGCAATAGGATCGCTTTGGCTGCTCTGTTAGGAACAGATTGTAGGAGGCAGGGATGGAAGCAGGAAAATAGAATCAGACAGCCTTCAAAGGCTATTGCAAATAATTCAGATGAGAGATGATGGTGGCTTGGACCACAGTTGTATTTGGTAGAGATTATAAGAAGTAATTGGACTCTGGATTTATTTTGAAGGTAGAGCTAATAAGATTTACAGATTTGCTCCTCATGGATTCCTGTGGAGTATGAGAGAAATGAGTCAGATGATTCAGGTCTAAGCATTTATTACCATCTAAGCATCATTACCATTTATAGAATTAGGAAAGCCTGAAGGAGAAGTTTGGGAAGGTAATATCAGATGATGGGTTTTGGATTATGTTGAGTAATCTATTGGGCATTCAAGAGAGGATAATAGAGATGGCAACTGAGTAAGAGTCTGTAGGCCAAAGAGGAAGGCCCAGTTAGAGTTGGGTGTGTATGCAAAAATTATCTTTGTATCATTGACTGTTTCTTCAGAATTCCTTTTTTTCCCCGTGTGTTTAGTCTTTGATTTTAACATTAGGTGTTTTCCTCAAATGTCTGATGAATTTTGGCTCTACTTAACAATGGAATATAAGAAGATATTAAGCAGCTGGCTTTCTGAGAGAACTCTTGTGAGGAAAGAAAGAATAGAGTTGACTGATGATGTCTTTTTATGTATCATTTTGTTTTTTAACTTTTTATTTTAAAATAATTTCACACAGAAAAGTTGCAAGACTAATGTAAGTAACTCCTCTAAGTACCCATAGCCACCAATATTTTAACTTTACAACATTTCTTTTTTCTTTTTTTTTTGAGACAGAGTCTCACTCTGTTGCCCGGGCTAGAGTGCTATGGCATCAGTCTAGCTCACGGCAACCTCAAGTCCTGGGTTCAAGCAATCTTCCTGCCTCAGCCTCCCGAGTAGCTGGGACTACAGACATGCGCCACCATGTTCGGCTAATTTTTTGTATATATCTTTTTAGTTGTCCAATTAATTTCTTTCTATTTTCAGTAGAGGTGGGGTCCCGCTCTTGCTCAGGCTGGTCTCAAACTCCTGACCTTGAGCGATCCTCCCTCCTAAGCCTCCCAGAGTGTTAGGATTATAGGCATGAGCCACCATGCCGGGCCGGCCGGGAAGACATTTTAAGACTAAGTAAAAATCCTATTCCTCATCAGACTTTTCTCTTTTTGATTTAGCAATTATTTATGCTTGTCCCATCCAGTCTGCTTTTATAAAGATTGCAAAATGGTGATTTTCAAACTCTGTAAACTTCTTCCATGTTTATCAGCCAACATTTTACTTAAAAAAAAAAAAAAAACTCAGTCTGCTTTTTGTCCTATTCAGTAACGTAGGGGACTTACCTATTCCTGCTTTATCGAATGAATCATAATCTGTTGCTGTACTTACATAGTTTGATGATCAAATTGTCCTAAATTTGGCTAATAGAAGCCCCTTCAAGCTGGTTCCTTTGTCCTTTTAACATGCCCTCATATGCCACCCCCTTATCCCCGTTTTTTTTTGGTTCCTAAAGCACTTCCTTACTTTCAGGCTTCAAATTTTACAGGTTCATTTTATATCTTCCCTGCCCAGGCCTTGGAATCAACTGTTTCTCTGAGGATCCTTTCTTCCTTTGTGGGGAGGGGGGTGTAGAGTCTTACTACTCAATATGGACTTTGCCTTAATCTTCCTGTTTTAAACCCTTTTCCTCAGCTTTCCTTGATAGCCCTTGGTTTGGTGCTGCTTTCAATTCAGCATATCAAAATAGAAAACTGCTAGTGTCTAGTCTTCTGCTAGAATGGTAATTTGGCTATTTTTAGGAATGATGTCTAAGCAGACTAATTGCTTCTTACTTTTAATCATTTCTTCTGTTTATAGCTTCAGGGGAACCTAGAGCTTGAAATTGCCAGTTCTTATTCTTTTTATTCTTTCTACGGTTCTTTGGCACAAATAGGCTTGGTCTAACCTCTCCTAGTGAACACTTAGGTTTCCCTAGTCACCTGAGACATCTCAATTTGCTCATCTGCTTCCCAGTATCTAAAATCTGATTGAAATCTCTTTTGTTGTCCTCTTTTTACCTATTTTTCTTCTAGTTTAATGCCTTTCCTTATCATTTAAGTGAGTTTTGGTAAGTAAGCAAAGGTGAATAGATTCATTCTACTATATTTACCCACAAGTCCTACATGTTTTTTAAATGAACTTTTTGTCCTTTAACAAAAGTATTATGTATGATTTAGAAAAAATATGGGCAAGCAAATGAAGAAAATTAGCTCTAATCATACAATTTAGAGGTAGTTACTGTTAATCTTTGATGTGATTTTTTTATATACACAAAAGTGTTTATTAAAATAGCTTATAATATTTCATGGAGTAGTCCTATTAGGCTTTTTTAAAAATAAATATCTTATTAGACCTTTACTCTTACTGAACTAGCCTTCTATGAACTTAATCTATGTTATATGTCATTATGGTCACAGCATGGGGAATAAGCAGTAAGGCAACCACAGAAACTCAGAAATTTTTAGAAATGACTTAAGAAATTTTAAAGACTATACCAGAGGAGCTTTTGTTAGTATTATAGTTCAGATTAAGTAGGATGTAGTTTCATGGAAACACAACTGAAAGAGTAGAAAACTTAACCAATTATATTATATAAAAAATGGGCTGTAACTCCAGCCTAGACAACATGACCCCATCTCTTTAAAAAAAATAATTAAAAACATTAGCCAAGTGTGTACTGTCACCTACTTGGGAGGCTGCAGTGGGAGGATCCCTTAAACTCTGGAGTTCAAACCTGCAGTGATCACGCCATTGTGCTCCATCCTGAGTGACAGAGCAAGACCTTGTCTCTGAAAGAAAAGAAAAAAGAAAAAAAAAGGACCATTACTATGTCACATACAGACTTTCAGAGAGCTCTATCTTCAGCACTAGCTGTACCCTTGATTTAATGGATCAGAAAAAGCTAAGTAAGGGGAAAGCCAATAAGCAGTATCAAAATGAGTTCACAAACCAAGGCATTTGAAGTTTACTTACAAAGAAGGCTTACAAGGAAATACAGACTTAAGAAGAACCAGCTCCTCAAATAAAAATGCTGTCAATATTTAAAGGGGGAAAATAAGATTCCAGAGTTTACAGCTAGTTTCTTCATATTAGGAAAAAACAGTTTTTTGTATTTTTCATATAATTATCATATCTGCAAAGGTCATCACATATCTTCAGATGGCACCTTTGTAGAGTCAAAGATAAAGTGGTTTATATGGAGTCAGTAATTGTAGGAAAGGCTCGAGGTTTTATTTATTTGGCAGACTTTAGAATTAGATAGAGTATTTTTCACTCCCTTCAGTGTTTTTTAGGGGATGAAATATCCTGACCAGCAGATGTATTTTAGTATCCAGAACTTAAACAGTTTTGATATACGCAAAAAGCTATCATTTTAATCATCTAACAACTTTGCTCTAGTTTCTTATTGTCAAGCAGCTAAATGGGATAGAAAGTATGTATGAAGAGGTGGGAATAGAAGTAGAGGTTGAAATTTTAGTTATAGTGGCAAAGGAATAGGTTCTCTTGAGTCAGGACCTAAAGGAAGTAACAGAGCTAAGCAATGAATATATTTGGAGGAAATGTTCTAGGAAGAGGAAAGAGCAAGTATAGAGACCCTGAGTTAGGTTAGAGGGGCATAGAGCTTTGGAGAGCATTGAAGGGCTTTGAACAGAGGAGTGTGACATGATTTGATTTTCCTTTAACAATCCTGTTATATATGCTAAATGTATGATAATAGGTAGTGATAGATATGAGTATCTATCACTACCTATTATCATATATTTGATGTGAAGAAAACAATATCAAGATTTCTATGTTCTTCTTAGTCTTGATAGAGTTTGGATACAGTTTTCTGAAGCCCAGTGTTAAAAATTGGAATCAAGAAGAATACTGCCTCTTTAACTTACCATTTAACACATGTGCAATTTAAAATGCTTTATATTGCTAGATTATCTTATATATATATTTTTTTCACTTGTGTTTGTGTTAAATAGTTAAACAGGAATACTCTGTAGTGTAGGTTGATATAGACAAGTTTTAGAGAAGGTAATACTGTTTCAAAGCTAAATTTGTGGGTTTTTTTTTTAAGCCTGATATTTCCCATTGATGAATTATAAAATAGTTTTTAAAATATATAGCTAACATTTGAATGCTTTTGCTATGCCAAAAATTGTTCAAAATGCTTTCCACATTTCCATATACAAAATGTATATTATCACATATAATCCTCTCCACAATGTAGTGAAATAAGTGTTATTAATACCTACACTTTCATAGATAATAAGGAGGTGAGAATTAAGAGAGTTTAAGTAATTTGCCTAGGTCACAAGAGACTATATGCCATCCTTGATCTCCGATAGGCTGAAATTAACATACAGTAGAGTTCTGTATATTGGTATACACCAAGCATTCCATGAACACTTCAATTGATAATTGTTGAAAGAAAATTAGCTCATAATAATCCCCCAAAGAGGAAAACAGATATCTGAAAGAGCAGACCTTTGGCAAATTTAAGAAAAGGGACCCCATAGACAGTATAATTTTCAAAGGATATGTTAATCTAGTGGTTTTCACCCTGTTTTGTGAAAATGCCTCAGGAGCCATTTGTTTAGAGTGGTAGTGATCTTGAGGGGAAAAGAATGCTGGTAAGGCTCTTCTTTTCTTCCCTCATTCCCATAGTTTATATTCATATATATGTATACACACACACATATATATGTGTATACACACACATATATATATATATGTGTGTGTGTGTGTGTGTGTGTAGGTATTACAATTAAGATTTGGTGGGCAGCAATGGACAGTCTTCTATCACTTTAAATGAAAGTTAGAAAACTACTACACTAAGTGGTGCTATTAGCCACTAAAAGTCTTCTAACTCTCCTTATTTTGATTCCATGCTGAAACTTTCATGTCATCATTTGATTTTTCTGGGTAGAATTCTTAATGGAATACATTTACCAGAAATTTGAAATATCTGTGTATTAATATGTCATTTGTTCTTCACTGTAAATCATTAAGTTGGCATTATTGTATGTTTGTTGATAAATGCCTAAATTTCTTATAAACGTTGTTGGTTAGACTTAGTTTCCCTATCTGGGGCACTGACAAAATCTAGTTTCTAGAATTGCAAAGCAATGTTCTCATTTCTTGTAGGAATTTTCCCAAGATGATACCATCTATGTTAGGTTCTGAATATAGCCAGTTGGCCTCCTTTAATACCTCAGTTCTCATTGTGTCATCAGCCTGCACTATGATAATAATCTCATGTAGTCTGTTAGAAGTGGCTCAGCCACAGTAAGGCTAAATTCAGTATTCTTCAGATTGGATTAATGCCTAAAATCATTTATTTTTAACCGACTTCCATGATACACTGCTAAGAAAACAACTTTTTTACTTGATTAAACTATAGGTTATACTATCAAGTATTTTCATTGCCATTTTATTTGAGGACGCTATAACAGTAAGATTAAGAAACAGCCATTTCTTCTTTTAAAGTAAAATTAATTTTTTTACATTTTAAAAAATTGATTTTTTTAAAGTGACATACCAAATTATATGTATTTATCATGTACATTATGTTTTGAATCATGTATACATTGTGAAATGATTAAATCTAGCTAATTAACAAATTACATAACCTCACATAGTTACAATTTGTGTGCTAAGAATACTTGATATCCACTCTCTTAGCATTTTTGAGGAATGCAATATATCTCATTAACTATAGTCACCATGTTGTACAATAGATTTTAACCTATTACTCTTATGTAACTGTAAATATGTATCCTTTAACCAACATCATCTCCCCTGTCTTGCCTCCCCACTAACCACACAGACTTGGGTAACTACCATTCTATTCTCTACTTCTATGAGATCAACTTTCTTAAGATTCTACATGCAAGGAACATCATGTGATATTTGTCTTTCTGTGCCTGGCTTATTTTATTACCAAAAGTTCAGCACTGGTCCCAAGGCTGCATCAGAAGAACAAGGGCAGATGGTTTGAGGAGAAGGAAAGGGGGAGGTATTAATTTGCTGGCAAATGAGGAAGATGGGAGACTCTCCTCTTAAAGTACCATACCATTGTCCTAATTATAAGCAGAAATACAAAGCTTTTAAAGGGAGTGTTTTCAGCTTCATGTTATTGCTATTTAACTATAGTTGATGCTTCTGAAACTATAGTTGATGGTTCTGATCCATCCCATCTGTGAAGACAATCTCATGACTTCTGATCTCCACCCAGTACAATTTAGTTGAGCCATCTTCCGTGGTACAAGAAACAAAAGACACTCCCCTGCCCCTCTGATTAGTGACCTCCAACAGGGATGTAGGTTGTAATTCAAAAAAGGAGTGGGGGCAGTTTTAAAGAGACAACCCATAAAACATTTTACCTGTTTTCAAGCCATTCCCTTTGTTGCATATTCCCCACTGTCAATTTTACCCTTCCGTGTTTATGGGAAGAAAGTGACGTAGTACTTTGAATATATCATCCCGCTCCCTCATGGTCCATAAAGTTTCTGCTGAGAAGTCTGCTGATAGGTATATTGTATATTATTTGGTTTTTTTTCTCTTGCTCCTGTGAAAACCCTTTCCTTTTCTTTGATCTTTGACAATTTGATTATAGTGTATTTTGGCTTAGTCTTATTTGGATTGAATCTGATTGGTGACTTTTGACCTTCCTCTACCTAGATATTTATATCTTCTTCAGTTTGGGGAAGTTTTTTGCTATTATTTCTTTAAATGATCAGTCCACTCCTTTGTCTTTCTCTACTCCCTCTTGAACTCTAATGACTTGAAAATTTGCTCTTTTAATGCTATCTCGTAAATCCTGTAAGCTTTCTTCATTCCTTTCAATTCTTTTTTCTCCTGACCATATATTTTCAGATAACCTACTTTCAAAGTCACAGATTACTTTTTCTGCTTGATCCTTTCTGTTACTGATGTTCCTTGTTACATTTTTTATTTCTCTCATTGTGTTTTTCAGTTCCAGGATTTCTATTTGATTTTTTTATTATCATTATTTCAGTCTCTCTGTTTAATTTCTCATTCTGGTCACTTCTACTTTATTTTGTTAAATGTTTGTGTGTATTTTCGTGACATTCCTTGAGCTTCCTTTAAAAAGCAATTTTGAATTTTTTGTCAAGCAGTTCATATGTCTCCATCTCTTTAAAGGTCAATCACTGGCACTTTATTTTGTCCATTTGGTAATGTCATCTTTCACTGATCTTGATCCTCCTGGTCGAGCATCTGTGTCTGTACATTGAATAAGTAGGTACTTATTTCAGTTTTTGCAGTCTGACTTTGTCTGGGAACACTTTTCAGCAATAAACTTGTCTGCAGATTCTGGACAGGTCATCTAGTATGATGCTTAAGCCTGTGACCACCACCATCATTGCAGAGCTATGGAGCACCCTGCTCCCAAGGGCACTGTGGTTGGCACAGCAACAGGCTGGAATTCTCTGGCCATCAAGGTTAGCATAGCACTGGGTTGCACCTAAAGCCCATGGTTACTAAGGCCTGCCTGTCACTGAGCTTTGACCAAAATCCAAGGCTATTGTAGTCAGCCAGCATTGTTATAGGCCAGAGATTGGGTCCATTTTGCAGGGGCTACAGGTTCCCACCTAGGGCTGGGGTAGCTTAGAGCCTCAGTCCATGAGTACCAGCTAGATTCAGCGGCAATGGGAGTCTTCCCAGTGCTAGATTTTACTACGGCAGGCCTGGTGTTGGGGATCAGGGGAAGGTCATACACTCACTTCCCTCTCTTTCCTTCAAGCAGAGGGTATCTCACTCTACACTGTGCTGCTTTGGAGTTGGGCAAGGGGTGGCATGGATACTATAAAATTGTCTTCTCTACCCTCTTGAGTGCATCTTTTCTTATTATCATGCTATAACCAGGTACTGTGATCTTTCACTTGGTTTTCTTAACTGTTTTTTTTTTTTCTTTTTTAAATATTTCTTTCTTTTTTTCATTTTTTTTATTGACACATAAGACATTCTCTGACAATTCTTAACTGTTTTGAAGGTATGCTTGTGCATGGGTAGTTAAAATTGATGTTTCTACAGAAGGTTGATCACTAGAGAGTCAGTCGTATTTTGCCTTCTTGCTCCATCTTCTTATTCTTTTCCTTATAAAAGTAATGCAGTCCATTTCAAACAGAAAAATATAGAAAAGTCTAATGGAGAAAACCACTTTTAATTTCAACACTAAGAAACAACCACTTTATAAATTTGGATGAATTTTTAAATTTTTCACTTAAAACTTTAAAAATTTTGAAATAATTATATTAATATATTCTCAAGAACTTGCAAAAACAGAATACAGGGGTTCCATGTACCCTTCATCCAGTTTCCATCTATGGTTTTATCTTACATAGCTATAGTAAAATATCAAAACCAGGAAATTGACATTGGTACAACTCATAGACCTTAATTCAGATTTTACCAGTTTTACATGTATGTATGTGTGTGTGTAGTTCTGTGCAATTTTATCACTTGCTTAGATTCTTATAACCACCATCACAATCAGATTACAGAACTATTCTATTACCTCAGAGATAACTCATGCTACCTTTTTATAGTCACAACCGTCTCCCTCCAGCCTACTCTTCAGTCCCTAACCACAGGAAACCTCTAATCTGTCCGCTAGTTTCATAATTTTATTATCTTGAGAATTTTATATCTATGGAATCATATAATATGAAGCCTTTTGAGATTGGCTTATTTATACTCAGCATAATTTCCTTGAGATCCACCAAGTTGTTGAGTATATCAATTGTTTGTTTCTTCTTATTGCTAACTAATATTCAATCTGTGTACCACATAGATTTAGGCATTTACAAGTTGAAGGATATTTGGTGATTTCCACCTTTGGCCTGTTATAAATAAAGTTGAACAAAACTGTTATGCACATGTATTTGCGTGTTTTTGTGTGGACATTAGTTTTCTGAGTTTTATTCTCAATATTCAATAAACAAGTATTTTTCAATGTCAGTTACTGTGCTAGTGCTTAGGTTATACTGGTGTACAAAACAGTGTCTCTATTCTTTTGGGCTTACAGTCTAGTGGGGTAGACAGTCTTTAATCACATATGCCTTTATAGGTACAGACTAAAGTGTTGTTGAGGCAATAGTGTGATTAGGGTTACATTGTACATATACTCTATAACCTCTGCATTTTCTTCCCAGTTAAGCTGTTAAATTTCCAAATTTCAGGAACTTTTTTAAATGGTGATATAATGTTCCATGAAATCAATATTTGGCATTTTTGGGACTGATTATTGTGTCAGTCAGATGTTCACTTAGAACCAGAAGCCACCTTAGGTATTTGACCAAAAAGTGTATAGGAAATCGTTAAAAGTCAAAGCAGAAGTGAAAAGATAAAAGAAACACATTGAGGTAATATAGAGATAATAACTGCAAGAATCAGCTTCTATTTCTTAGCCTAGAGAAAGAAAGGGAACAGGTTGGAGTTATCAGATCCTAGAAGTCTGGAGCCAGAGCTCTGCAGAGTTGGCACTCAGACCACTAAAGAAAAGGTGCTGCCCACTTGTACTTTTACCTGCTTAAACCTTTGAGTTGAAAGGGCTGCCTCGCTAGTGAGTACTTCTGAAACTAAGAAAGGGTCTCTTTGGAACTGAGGCTCAGATAGAGAGGATCTCTGTTATCTGCTGTTGTTATCTCAGAAGCTTAGAGGAGATGCCTTGTGCAACTGGGTCTCAGACATCTAGAAGGTATTATACCCAGTGTAACTGGTACTAATATCTCAGTTATCTGGAAAGGGAATGTTACGAGCTACACCTTACGTGTCTAACAAGTGGCCCTTGCATAGCTGGTACTGGTACCTCTGAGGTAGCTAGATGAAGCTGGTTCAAGGAGTTTTAAAAGAGGCTAGAGGATGGAGCTGACTGCCACTGGCAGGGCTAGGGACTTTTGCTGGGCAGATGATGGTAGAAATAGTATGCAAACAGAAAAGCACAAGTTCTGTCTTCTTCCTGGCTTCTAGTCTCCATCTAGTACCCAATAGTGGCAGAATCTAACAAAGGAGACATGTAGTTTGCAGCATTCTGGTCCCAGTAGCACAAAACAGTATAGAAGGGTTGATTTAAGAGAGTTAATAGGTTATTACGTGGCAGACTTGTCATCAAAAATCCTTTTATTTTTTATTTTTTTGCTTTTGAGGAATTTCCTCAATAGAAGGTGTACTACACATAATTTATAAAGGCCAGATACTTAATTTCCTCTCCCATCCCACCATTTCCTTTCTTATCAACTCCCCTTAGTTAACTTATGGGCATGTGAATTAGGCCTGGCCAATTAGATTGCTGTTTTACTGTCCTTCCCTACCCACACAGCCCCTTATTTCCCTCTCCAGGCTCACTTTGATTCTAGAACAGGACCATCCAGAAAACCAGGGATGGGAAGTTTTTCTTCTGATAGTGCTTGCACCAGCAATATACAGTTTCTAGTAGCAGCAGTACCAACAGTGGCTTACAGGGTTCAGAAGCAGAAATAACCCTGTCCATACAAATGGCACCTGTGGTGCAATCTCAGCAGGGGTTTTGTTGTCTAACCTCCCCTGGCTCCTTTCCATTTTCTGTTCTTACTTCTTTGTATTTCTTAGCAATGTGAGCTGCCTGATACCTTCAAAGTGAATTCCTTTTTTTTCTTAAGTTAGCAAGAATCAGTTTCTATAGCTTATAATTTAGAGCGCAGATTGATTCATGTTGTTTGAATTTAATAGGATTTATTTAGCTCTGTTCTTGTTGGACAAAGAAATTTTAATACTTCATGTTTATATGTAAAAAAAAAAGTTAGATGCTAGAATTAGGTAATTATAAGTCTTTGACCTTCACAAGTGTTTGGCAGAATATTTGAAAATTATCAGATATCCTACTATTAGGGTAGGGTAAGGGTCAAATCTCTATTGTGGTGGTGGCTGTAGGTGTCTGTAACTTCAACAGAAAAACCAGCCAACCATCTTTCTGACTAGCAGAATCTGAGGAAGTTACATGGTACAAGCAGGGCTGATGGAAAATGTGGTGGGAACTCAGAAAGGAGAGAACCAGAGAAAGGGAACTCAAACTTACATGGACCCAATTCTGGTTGACTCCTGAACCACGGGTCTGTGTGCCAGACTGAAAGCAGACTGAACTGTGATCTGAGTTGCTATCCATTGTGGCAGAGATGTGGGGGAACTAAAATTCCTTTTAAAAAAAACTGTCATCTTTTCAGTTGTAGGAACCAAGCAAAGGAACCTAGATGGTGGGGTGATAGTCCTGAAATAGAGAGCCAGACAATGACAACCTCTAATTCTGAGTATAAAACTTTGCCCAATCTGAGGGCAACTATGTGAGCAGGCTGGACTGAAAGCAGTCTTTCACATGACAGCATTGATGATTTGAGTCTAAGCAAATGAATTGCCAGCTAAAACAGAAGCAGTATTTTTCAGGGCAACATAACAGAATCCAGAGTTAACAACCTAACATTCACAATGTCTAGCATCAACCCCAAATTACTTAACATGTAAAGAGCCAGGAAATTACATCACATTCTTAAGGGAAAAAACCTGAACAAATGCCAAACTCAAGATGAACCAGATGTTAGAATTATCTGGCAAGGATTTTAAAGCAATTGTTATGGTTACTTTCAGTGAGATAAAAGAAAATATGCTTATAATGAATGAAAAAATAGTCAATTTCAGCAGAGAAAATGAAAATATAAAAAAATGGGAATTTTAAAAGTGAAAAAAAATAATCTCTGAAATAAAAAACATTCAAAGAATGGGTTTTATAGCAGATAGAGCTGACAGAAAATAATCAGAATTTTGACTGTAGATCAAAAGAAGTTATTCATTCTTTACAACAAAGAGATTTTGGTTTTGTTTTTAACAGAGTGTTAGGGATCTATAGGCTCAGTATTGTTAAGATAGTACATCTTCCCACATTAATCTATAGAACATTTATGAAATCAGTGCAGCCTGATACTAAAATGTTGCTGGAAGTGTGTGTGTATATGAAAACTATCTAGACTAACCAAAGCAGTTTTTAAAACGAAGAGTAAAGTCTGAACACTTACATTACCTGATTTCAAGACTGACTACTAAGAGCAATAATTAAGACAGTGTGTTGGAGTAAGAATAGACATTTAGATCAGTTGAACAGAATAGAGTCTAGAAGTAAACCCAAGCAGGGATGTGGAGTAACTGGACTTTGATAGACCATTGGTGAGACCATAATATAGTACAACTACTTTTGGCAGTTCCATAAAATGGTTCAAATACTTTTGACATTTCCTGAGTGCTGGAACTACAGGCTCGAACCATCACACCTGGCTAATTTTTTTTCTATTTTTAGTGGAGATGGGGTCTTGCTCTTGCTCAGGCTGGTCTTGAACTCTTGACCTCAAGGGATCCTCCCTCCTCAGCCTCCCAGAATGCTAGGATTACAGGCAGGAGCCACCGCTCCCTTGCCAGTATGCCTTGTCTCAAAAAATAATTAATAAATAAATAAACAATAAATAAAACCACCAAGGAGGTGGAGGAGACAGATGGTGGAGGAGGGCGGGGCAAACTGGCTCAGAGGCCGTACTGAGCTCTGCAGAGACCTGGGGGAAGAGCATGGCGGGCAGAAGAACCTCAGGGCAGAGGCCCAGAGGTGGGAAGGAGCTCAGAGTTTTGTCCGGGCCATCAGGAAGGCTGGTGGTGCCAGAACGAAGTGCCGACATTTCCTTAAAGTTAAATATATACCTACTATATGACTTGGTCGTTACTGCTAATAGGTCAAAAGAAATGAAGTTTTATGTTCATATAAAGACATGAATTTTCATAGCACATTTATTCAGAATAGCCAAAAGCTAGAAACAGTAATCTATCAACAGGTGAATGAATAAGCAAAATATGTTATCCCCAGTATAATTCTGCTTAGCAATAAAAAGAATGAATTACTTTCTGGCTCAGGGTATCTCTGGAAAAAAGAAGAATAACACAAAAAAGAATGAATTATTGATAGGACAAAACAGGAATGAATCTTAAAATTGTTATACTGAGTAAAAGCAGACACTAAAGAGTACATATTATTTGATTCCATTTACATAAAATTATTTAAAAAGCAAACTAATGTATAGTGAAAGAAACCAGGTCGTTGGTTTCTTGAAGCTGGTGGCAAAAGGAAGAATGTTCTGCAGGGGAGCATGAGGAATTTTTGGGAGGTGATGGAAATGATAACATTTCCAGCTTGATTGTGGCAATGATTTCATGGGTTATACACAAATGAAAAAACTTAATTGAATTATATACTTTAAATTGATTGTTGTATGGTAATTATATCTCAATAAAGTTCATCAAAAATTTGGTTGGCTTTCTTTGCATTTATAGCTAAGTCTTCCTACACCCTGTCCACTGAGTTCAACCTTTTAGATAATCTTTCCATTCTACTTTTTCTACCACTAGGAAAATGCTTTCTGAAGCCACCTGTCATATTCCTCTAATTTAGACTTTTGGACTTTCTGCATTCTTGCTGGTATTTTACCTTATTGTCTGCCTGGGAAGTCCCTTTGCTTCTCTCCTGCATTGCATTCTTCTTTTCCTGGCTCTCAGTTGCCTATCACTCCTCTTGATTACTCCCTCATTTTGGTGAAGCTATCTTCCAGTGCTGAAAAGTAGATTTTTCTTTATCTTCACAGTTTAGAACTTACATGCTGATAAAGCACCTAGGTGTGAAAACCTCAAATATCTTTTGTCTTGGACTACTTAGTCTTTTGATAGAACAGTCTTCCTTATAAGCAGAAGGAGAAAGTATGGGTTCTAGCCTTGTGGGTGCTGAGAAGGGGAGGGAGACCTTTAATATGAAGGCTTTCTTCATCTGCTTCCCTGTCCTCCTCTCCCGTAGCATACTCTACTACCCTATGTTGTATAGGAATGTCTGATTTAATCTCTCCAGGGGGTGAAGAGTGGGGCCTTTAATATTATTGCCTGGTGGTAGGTGGGTAGCCACAATGCTTTGTATATGTATGCTTCTTTTGTTCCTATAAGGTTATTTTGGTAGATAGTAGATATAAATGCCATGTATTCATTTCACCTTTTGAAATCTATTTTATCCTTAACAATAAATGTCAACATGCTAAAGTATGAAGCCCACCTTTTTGTAGATGCCTTTCTTCTGTAGCATGCATTCTCTATAGTAGTGACACTTGGTTCTTGGAAGAATGAAGTCTTAGGTAGTACAATGTTTTATGGTCCCAAAATTCTGTCAGACAAAATCATATTCCTTAGTATTTCATTTCTGGGGAGGTAGAGTGTTATATTGCAAAATGCTTGAGAAACATTGTTCTGTATGGCATTTCCTTTATTCGTGAAATTAACTAACTTCACAGAATATATCTTTGGACTGATCTTTCCATGTCTCTTTTTCCTGGGCATAGTATGTCTTTCTGTTACATTTGTTATATTCTCATCTTTGAAAACACCAGTTAATGTATTTGCTTTATCTCCTTTGTCGTCCCCTTATAATATTTCTTTTATTTTGTGCTTTTCTCAAATCTTTACCATGCCCATGATTTTTTTAGCCTACTTTGCTTCTTATTGGTGCTTCTGATATGATTTTCAACTCTATTTCTTTTTGCTTACCTTCGCTAGCTTACTTTTCATCACCTGTTGCCTTAATACTTCTTTAACATTTACCCCCCCCCCTTAGGTCATGTCTTATATCTACCATCTCTCCAAGTTTTTTAAATCTAGTTTTGGCCTTTATTACATTTGTTTCTTTCTAATAATTACCTGTCAGTGCCAAGACTTGGGTGAGACCCATGAGAGGCTTGCCTCAATTACAAAATTTAAAGAAGCATAAAAAAGTAAGTAGTCAAGATAAATATTTTATTGCAGTATTTTTTAAATGAAATTAATGCATAATGAACAAAATATTTTAAGTAAATACAGGATCATTTGTCTTTGAATGAAGCAATCTATATATTAGGTTTGGGAACGTGTGTGCGCGCACGTGTGTGTTTAATAAGATGATGTGAGCTTTATAATCTTTGCTTCAGTTTATTCTCTTAATCATACCCTTTTAACCAAATCTGTCCTTTCCTTTGCCTTGAGACTTGGCTTCTGTCATTTTTTTACTTTCTTGGCATTTAAGATGTCTGTGTTACTCACAGATTTTCTTCATCACTTGACAGTTGGTGCTTCTCTCTTCTATGCCACCTATTTTTCAGATTATCGATGGTAGAAAAGGCTCCCTTGTGTGCACAGAAAAGTATTTGCTAGAGAAAACAGAAAATTATGGACTATATGTTTTACTTCCTTTTATTTTTCTAGAGCTTTAGTGAGGATATTGAACAAAATACAAAATATAAAGCATATTCAGGAATAGTGGCTAGAAATATATTGAGAATGATCATGGAGCAAAAGTGTGATACATTAATTGCCACACTAGAAAAAAATTTTTTCCTTGGGACCACAGTGTTTTATTATGAAAATAGAATAGAAAAAAAAGGAAAATAGAATAAAAACTTCAAAAACAAAGCAGTCCTTTCTAATTTAATGAAAAATTTGTTACTTTTTATTGTTTTCTGTGCATGAATTATATGCAACTTGAAAAATAGTTCTTGTGCTCCCAAGGTGAAAGAGACATGTGAGTTACATATGCTTAACAAGGTCCCAGCCTCAAAACTAACAAGAGTTAAATACAACTCACATAGAAGTATCCCAAGAATGGAAAAACAAGCACCACATGTACTCACCATCAAATTGGTATTAACTGATGAACACTTAAGTGCATAAATAGTAATAACATTAATCAGGTGTCAGGCAGATAGGAGGGAGGAGTAAGGGAGGGGATGGTATATACACACCTAATGGGTACAGTGCGCACTATCTTAGGGATGAACATGCTTGAAGCTCTGACTTGGGTGGGGCAAGGGCAATATACATAACCTAAACATTTGTAACCCCATAATATGCTGAAATAAAAAAAAATACAACTCACATGACAGTTAATGTGTTTAAAACCTCTGGGCTACTGATCATCTACTTTAGTTTGCTTGGTTCTTCAGATAGTATATATGTTTCATTTCTTCCAAGAAGCTATTCTTAATAACTAGACTTTAAGATTTCTGAATATTTAGTGTTCATTTAAATTTATGGTCATTATTTTCTTTATGAATGTTAAACGTCTTTTATAAGTCTTTCTGCATTCATAATTACTGAAGCAGGGTATTCATTATCTTGTTTTTCCCTTTTGCTTCATTTCAGCACGCTCTACCTCCCACTATAGTACTATGATACCTAGCACATAGTGACTCAGGAAATGTTTAACTTGTATCTTTTAGCCGGTCAGAATGATGATTTCTTGTCTTAATCCCAAAAGAGAAATTGTTTCATAGGCTAAAGAACACTGTGGAGTTATTTTATATTATTTTTGCTAAATAAACTGATAAAGAGATCAAAGGTTGATGTTAAAGGTGTGAGAGAGTAAACACTAAGCAATTACAAGATGTAGATTCTGTTCTGCAAATTTTATTGTTACATTGACCAAAGAGGATTATTTCCCCTCCAAGGCTAAGATTGTTCACAGGAGTAGAAATTGATAGACTCTCTATTATTCTATCTGGAAGAAGAGATGGTAAATGTGATGTGATCTTTGAAGAATCAAAAGCACTAAATCAAAAAGTTGACATTTTCACTAGATGTTTATACTTTGATGCAGAGAGTTTCCTTTGGCTATCTCACATAGGCCTTACGTAATATTCATTTTAGTTTTGCTTTTCACTGGAAGCCTTCCCTTCTGCCTGTAACTATCAAAGACATGAAAAAGCCTAGAAGTTAGTTTTAGAAACTTGATAGGAAATGTTAGTATTATTTTATCAAGAATATTTTTTATCAGTATTTTGTTTATCATACTTAATGAAACTATTCATATTGGGAATTTACTTTTGAATACTGGAACAAGGAAAACATAATAAATGTTTTTCCTAAAACTTACTTTGGCCTTTTAAAAAATTATGCTTTTGATGGTATTCTTACTACTTAAGCTAACTCAAAGCCTTTGATAAAAAAATACTAGCTTTGTCTCTTTGAGATAGATGTTTGTAGTTTCTGTGTCAACTTATTTGTAGGAATAGTGAATGCAAGTTGGGTTTTGGTAACTACGCCCTTGTTCTCTCTTATCTGAGACATCTTCAAAGAAGTTATTTGAGTAGGAAAATAAAAAATAGTAAGTATCCCACTAGCATAGGATGAGTCTGTTTATGTTTTGCCTGTGGGGTATAACACGTCTGCGAATACAATTAACTTTTCTTTTGATTTTCTACTTTTCTCCACAGCCTCATGATTTTGATGAATGTCGATTTGATATTAGTGTAAATGATAGTGTTTGGTATCTTCGTGCTCAGGATCCAGATCATCGACAGCAGTGGATAGATGCCATCGAACAGCATAAGGTAAGATCTCTAATGTTTACCTGTTCATGGAGCACTAGGTGAGAGATCGGTCCTTTAAAAAAATCTTGACATATAGCATGTATTACTGAAAAATTGAACATTTCAGTGGTAAAGATTAAAGCAGTACATATATAAATTTTTGAATTAGTTTTATTTCTGAAATTTTAGTTGCACTAAGGGAATTTGCTATGGTAAATATTTTTGATAAATATTTGCTATGATAAATAGTCTTCATTGGTAATTGAAACAAAAATATACCCTTTTTTATAATATATGCCTTGATTTTTATATTGAGGATTTGCTTGCTAATCTTTTTATGATCTATCTAAAAGGATTTTTGAAATAACATTAGATTGTGAAACCCTAATGTTTAAAGCAGGGGTCCTCAAACTAAGGCCCGCGGGCCACATGCTGCCTGCCTAGGACATTTATCCGGCCCACGGGGTGTTTTTGCCGCCGCTGCCTGTCCTACTTAGCAGCCGACTCCTCCTGGGCCCACAGTGCGCATATGTGGAATGTGCACCGCACTCTTCAACGGCCCTCCACCGGTCTGAGGGACAGTGAACTGGCCCCCTGTTTAAAAAGTTTGAGGACCCCTGGTTTGAAGCTTCCATGTTAATTTTTGTAGTCGTTTATAACCATTTGGGTAAATTCTTAGTACAAACATTATAAATCATTTACTCTTTGTAAATGTGAAGCTGTCTAATAATAAACCTACAGAAAATCTTTCTGATATAAATGTATAAGCCACATTCCTATAATTCAAAGCTAGTCTTTGACTTCTGCTAATAGTAAGTGGTAAATAAACTAAAGAAGTATATTAATAAATCTGCATTATTAGATAACTCAGTAATACTGTAATAAAACAAAGAATAAGGAAAATTGTAAATTTACCATACCATTCTTGAGTGTGACTTAAGAGAACTTTGTGCTTGTTCACATACTTGTCTGTACTTGTTCATTTGTGTTTCACAAAGTTGTAGTTGAAACACCTGTTTTGGTTGTTTTTAACAGGCACAAAACACATGCACATACACACACACACACACACACACAACGAAAAACCAGTCTGGCTTGGGATTCCACAAGTGCATTCTTCTTGGTATCAGTCAGGTGTTAGCTTTTCTTTCTTGGTTTATTCATTATGAGTTTTCCCCAGCCTAAATAAAACTGACTATAATGCCTTTCTTTTCTTCTCTGTTTTGTCCTTAGTACTGTATGTTTAAATTTTATAACTAAATGTTTAAAACATTTTCTGAGTGTTAGTTATCTTGGTATTATTAGTTCAGGAAAGGTTCTAAATATAGGGGGAGAAATTTTTGAATTATTGTTCTATTATTTAAAAGAAAGATGAGCTAGTAGTATTTCAGAATCTCAATACTTTGGTGCCAGGCCAACTTGGATTCAAACACTGTAGCCCCTGCTGTGTATGACATGTGTGACTTTGGTCATGCTAATTAACCTCTTAAGCCTTTTTTCTCAACTGGCAAGGGTAGCACTTCTGCTCAAAGTTGTAGTAAGGAATAAATGGGATATTAATAATATGTGTAAAGTTACTGCCCAGGGTGACTGATATATTTCCCCATTTATGGCATAGTGGGAAAAGCAAGGGCTTTGGAATCACAACTATATGCAACAAATTATACCAGGTTGTTTCTGGATGAAGAGTTCTATGTTCAGTGAAAGTAGCTAAATGTACATATAAGGAGAATGGCCTATTTCATATTATTTAATAAGGGCCAGCCTTCTCAGTAATGATAGAAGATGTTATTAAGTAGAACTAATTTGTATATATTTAACTGAGATGTCTTTTTAAAGGATTAATCAGTAATGATTTAGATTACAGGCCTAGATTTTTCTGTTTATTGTCTTTTAATTAAGACTCTTTTTAATTTCAGAGTATTAATAAGGGTACATTTTGATTACATGTAATGCCTTTGCCTTGCCTAAGCCAGAGCTACAAGCATGCCATCCCCCATACAGTGTACTCTTTACCCATCAGTTGTGAGTTTATCCAGCCCCACCACCCCCCTCCCACCTGCCCAGCACCTAATGAATACTACTTCCATGTGACCACCTAAGTGTTAATCATTTAGTACCAATTTGATGGTGAGTACATGTGGTGCTTGTTTTTCCATTGTTGTGATAATTCACTTCAAAGGATGGGCTCTAACTCCACCTAGGATAACATAAGAAGTGGCAGTTCACCATTCTTTTTTATGGCTGAGTAGTATTCCATGGTATACATATACCACATTTTATTAATCCACTCATGTATTGATGGACACTTGTGTTGTTTCCACATCTTTGCAATTGTGAATTGTGCTGTCGTAAATATTCGAGTGCCTCACCAGCAAACTGGTATTAACTGAGCAGCACCTAAGTGGACACATAGGTACTACAGTAATAGGGTATTGGGCGGGGGGAGGGGGGCAGGTATATACATACATAATGAGTGAGATGCGCACCATCTGGGGGATGGTCATGCTGGAAACTCAGACTTGTGGGGGGAGGGGGGAAAGGGCATTTGTTGAAACCTTAAAATCTGTACCCCCATAATATGCTGAAATAAAAAAAAAGTTAATAAATAATAAATAAATAAATAAATATCCAAGTGCATGTATCTCTATTGTAAAATGTCTTTTTTTCCTTTGGGTAGACGCCTAGTTTTGAGATTGCAGGATCAAATGGTATTTCTATTTTTAGTTCTTTGAGATATCTCCAAATTTCTTTCCACAGAGGTTGTACTAATTTGCAGTGCAGTGCCGCCAGTGGTGTAAGAGTATTCCAGTCTCTCCCTATGCATGCTAGCATTTGTTGTTTGCGGACTTTTTGATAAAGGCCATTCTCACCAGAGTTGGGTGATATCTCATTGCGGTTTTGATTTGTATTTCCCTGATGATTAGAGATGTTGAGGACTTTTTTATATGTTTGATGGCCAGTAGTCTGTCTTCTTTTGAGAAGTTTCTGTTCATTTCCTTTGCCCATTTATTGATGGGGTTGTTTGATTTTTTTTTCTTGTTAATTTTCTTAAGTTCTATATAGATTCTTGTTATCAGCCCTTTATTGTATGTGTAGCATGCAAATGTTTTCTCCCATTCTATAGGTTGTCTATTCACTCTAATGATAGTTTCCTTGGCTGTGCAGAAACTTTTTAATTTGATCACGTCCCCTTTATTATTTTTGTTGCTGCTGCGATTGCTTTGGTGGTCGTCTTCATCAATTCTTTGCGTAGGCCGATGTCTATAAGAGTTTTCCCAACATATTCTTCTAGAAGTCTTAAGGTTTCATGCCTTATGTTTAAGTCTGTTATCCATCGCGAATTGATTTTTTTGAGAAGTGAGCAGTGTGGATCCAGTTTTAATCTTCTGCATGTGGTTATCCAATTTTCCCAGCACCATTTATTGAATAGAGATTCTTTTCCCCGGTGTATATTTTTGTCTGCTTTGTCAAAGATTAGATGACAATATGAGGATGGTTTTATATCTGGGTTCTCAATCCTGTTCCAAAGGTCTATATCTCTGTTCTTGTTTCAATATCATGCTGTTTTGGTTACTATAGCCTTGTAGTAAAGCTTGAAGTGTGGCAGACTGATGCCTCCGAATTAGTTCTTTTTGCTTAAGATTTCTTTGGCTGTACAAGGTCTTCTCTGGTTCCATGTGAAGTATAGAGTTATTTTTTCTAGATCTGCAAAGAATTATGATGGTATTTTGATAGGGATTGCATTAATTCTGTAGATCACTTTAAGTAGTATGGGCATTTTAACAATCTTGATTCTACCAATCCATGAGCATGGTAGGGTTTTCCATATGTTTACATCTTCCACAATTTCTTTTCTCAGTGTTACATAGTTCTCCCTATGTAGATCTCTCACCTCATTAGTTAAATATATTCCTAAATATTTAATATTCTTTAATGCTATTTTGAAAGGTGTTGCATCTTCTATTTGATTTTTGGCTTGACTGTTATCGGTGTATATGAATGCCACTGATTTGTATGCATTGATTTTGTATCCCGAGACTTTATTGAATTCATTTATCAATTCCAAGAGTCTCTTGGTTGAATCCTTGGGATTTTCTAGATATAATATCATCAGCACACAGTGAAAGTTTGACTCTTCTGGCCCCATTTGGGCCTGTTAATTCCCCACTCTTGTCTGATTGCTCTGGCAAGGACTTCCAGGACTATGTTGAATAGAAATGGAGATAGTGGGCATCCTTGTCTGGTTCCAGTTCTAGGTGGGAATGCTTTCAATTTTTCACCGTTCAGTATGATATTGGCCGTGGGCTTATCATATATGGCTTTAATAATTTTGAGCCGAAAGTTGATTTTTTAAAAAGATAAAATTCACAGCTAGATTGACAAGAACTAGAAAGGAAAGGACTCTTTTTTGTTTTTTGTTTTTTTTTTTTGAGACAGAGTCTCACTTCTGTTGCCTGGGCTAGAGTGCTGTGGCATCAGCTTAGCTCACAACAACCTCAAACTCCTGGGCTCAAGCAATCCTCCTGCCTCAGCCTCCCAAGTAGCTGGGACTACAGGCATGCACCACCATACCCAGCTAATTTTGTGCGTGTGTGTGTATATATATGTATAATATATATGTATTTTAGCTAGCGAATTAATTTCTTTCTATTTATAGTAGATACAGGGTCTCGCTCTTGCTCAAGCTGGACTCTAACTCCTGACCTTGAGCAATCCACCTGCCTTGGCCTCCCAGAGTGTTAGGATTACAGGCGTGAGCCACTGCCCACGGCCAGGAAAGCACTCTTAATAAGCTTGATTAGAAATGAAAAAGGAGAGGTCACAACAGCTATCATAGAAATCAAAACATCTTTGAATACTATAAAAATCTCTATGCTCCAAAATTACAAATTATGGAGGAAATGGACAAATTCTTAGAAATACCAACCTCCCTAGGCTCAATCAGGAAGAAATAGAATTCCGGAACAGACCAATATCACAGAAAGTGAAGCAGCAATAAAAAAATTTTCCAATAAAAATGTCCAGGACCAGATGAGTTCACACCTGAATTTCACCAAACTTACAAAGAAGAACTCTTACCTATACAACAGAAATTATTCCACAACATTGAGAAGGGTGGAATCCTCCCCAACTCATCCTATGAAGCCAGTATCATCTTGATACCAAAGCCAGGACACAACAAAAAAAGAAAACTATAGACCAGTATCCCTTATGGGGAAGGGTAGAATCCTCCCCAACTCATCCTACGAAGCCAGTATCATCTTGATACCAAAGGGTGTAATCCTCCCCAACTCATCCTATGAAGCCAGTATCATCTTGATACCAAAGCCAAGGACACAACAAAAAAAGAAAACTATAGACCATGAATATAGGTGCAAAAATTCTCAAAATAGGTGCATGAATGAATATAGGTGCAAAAATTCTCAAAATCTTAGCAAACCGAATTCAGTAGCATATCAAAAAAATAATTCATCCTGACCAGATGAGCTTTATCCCAGAGATGCAGGGATGGTTCAACATACACAAATCTATAAATGTAATACACCATATAAATAAAAGCAAGAAGAAAAACCATATCTCAAGAGACGCAGAAAAAGCATTTGACAAAATCCAGCACACTTTATGATAAAAACTCTTAACAAAATTGGTATAGATGGGTTTCTGTTTTACTTAAGCGTATTTTATTTTGCTCACTTTCCTCAAGTCCAACCATAACTCCTTTGCAGGGTTCCAATTTTTTTATTTTTTCCTTGAGTGAGAATGAATGCATGAAGCATACATTTTTCTTCTATATCACTGATTTCTTTGTATCTTTGTATCTTTGAACAATGGATAGATACAATCTTTGGGTCTCTTTCACAGTAGTGGGACTTAAGCTGAGATAACAGATTTTTGGTGGTTTTAAGTTCTTGGAAAAAATATTCAACTGCAGGGTTGCAAATACATTGTACAAACTTTTCCTTTATTTCTAATGATAGTTTATTCCTAGAAAAGGAGAAATATACTGTACAGAAGTAAAATATGTATGTCAACTAAGCAGCATATCAGTGAATAGAATTGAATATGAATTCTAAAAATAATTTTTAGTTACTAAAATAACATATAGGGAGAAATTTCAAATGCTGTCAACAAACATAATCAGCAAAGTTTTCATTTTTTCCCCCAGAGACCAGATACAGTGAGATGTTTCCTGATTCATTCTTCATTATCATTAAGGAGTATTGACTATAGAACTTAAATTCAGTAATTTTATTATTGAAGCATGCAGTCTTGATATTCAAAATTAGTATCAAATTATTGAGGCATGATGATGATGATAGAAGCTACCACTTACTGTGAGGATCACCAAGTAGTAATTATTATTCTAGGTGCTTTATATGCTTTATTTTCTCCCTACTATCCTGAGAAATAAGGTAAGCATTGTTTTACAGAAGAGGAAATTGAGGTTTAGATTAAAATGAACTTGCCTGAGACTATGCTATCTTTTAGTTTATGGTTTCTTAGGATTCTATTTTGTGTTAGGTGTTTTGTTTTGTCAGTTACCATTGGTAAACTCTGACTGTTTGAATACAATTCCCATGAGCTCATCTCCTGCAAATTAGAGTATATCATCTGAGTTCTACTACCATACATATGTAAAATTAATATGAACTCACTTTTGTGCCCATGGATTGCCAAAAAGTGCAGTACATTTTATTGGTTAGTGTTTCAGTATTATATTCTGAAGTCTAGCAGATAGGGATTTGAATCCTGCCACTACTATATACTAGCAGTGTTACCTTGGTAAATTACTTAAAGGAGGAAAGATGACAGTTTGTGATATGTGTTACCACTTCCCCACCCCAAACAAAAAACGAGCAAGCAAAATAACCTAGTCATGGTAAACCAAGAGTGTTGTACTTTACAATTGGCCTGGACTACCATCATTCCAGCTCATTCAGTTCAATTCGCAGTTATTTCCTCAGTTATACCACCTGCCCTTAGGATGGCTGGACGGGACTCTTGGAACAGTAGACCTGTCTTTTTCTGTTCTGGTGTCGTTCGATGGGCCTTTATTGCCTTTTCTTGCTGCTGGACTTCTGTAGGGCTTCCCTGACAGGTTTTAGTAATTTTCAACATCTAAAAGAAAAGCTTGGGGTTTCTGTTCCTTCTTTCCCAGGAGGCCCTAATGCTCATTCTTATAAGTTCTATGTATTGATCTATTTTTCACATGCATATGTATGTTCTTTCTCTCTCTCTCTCTCTCTCTCTCACTCACACACACACAGACACACACTCGAACAACAGTTCTATTTTATAATGGTGATGATAGCTAACATTTTTCAAAGTCAATTTATGTGAAATAACCTCATAAACACTTTGTATATTTTATCTTATTTTATCCTTACATACATATGAGATTAGCATTATAATCCTTATTTTACAGATAGGGAAATTGAGGCACAGAGTGGTTAAGTAACTTGTCTAATATCAAATAGCTAGTTAGTGAAGGAATCAGCATTCAGACCTAGATCTGTCTGACTTGAAACCAGGGCTTTTTTCCGGCAGGCACTTCTGCTGTCCTATTTATGTATTTATGTGAAGTATATTTTGTCGAATTAAAACTTCTTGAATCATAATACTCATGTTTTTTATATGTTCTTCATATCTCTAGTGTTTATTTTAAGGCATACTCCTTAAAGGCTCAGACATATTCTAATTAAACTTCTTTGTAGGAATCAGCCAAGCATTGGGCATGTAAATTTTTCAGTTAAAATCCTTTACAATATTGTAAAACATTTTATGGGAGAAATCAGTGATATTTGAAGGCTTTTTTCTTCCCTTTAATCTTGATGGTTGGTGTTAGAATAATTAGTCACATAAGTACAATAGAGTCTGTATTCTCTTTCTAGCTGGATGTTTGGCCTTTCCAAATCTCATGTTGAAATTTGATCTCCAGTGTTGGAGGTGGGGCCTTGTGGGAGGTGTTTGGGTCATGGAGGGGGGTGGATCTCTCATAAATGACTTGGTGCCCTCCACATAGTTATGAGTGAGTTCTCACACTGTTAGTTCACAGGAGAGCTGGTTGTCTAAAAGAGCCTGGCATATCCTCTCCCTTTTGCCATGTGACACACCTGCTCCCCCTTCACCTTCTGTCTTGATTGGAAGCTCCCTAAAGCCCTCACTAGAAACAGACGCTGGCACCTTGCTTCTTGTATAGTCTGTAGAACTGTGAGCCAAATAAACCTCTTTTCTTTATAAATTATCCAGCCCCAGTATTACCTTTATAGCAACACAAAATAGATGAACACACTACCTTTGCTGTTTTTGTTCTCCTTGGCATTCATTCCAGAATAACTTGCGCACTACAGGAAAAGTTTTAAAGAGCTGACTCTGTGATTTAAATTTTCTCAATATATTAGAAATTGCGTAATTTAGTGTGACATTTGCAGTAGCCCCTATAAAAGAAATGTATTCCCAAGATCATTCTAAAATTCAAAATTCTATTTCAATTTAAATATAGAAAAGGGGCACATGTATACGAAACCAGTAAGTTTATTTGGAAATAGTATGCTGGGTTTATTGTGCAGAGTACATTAATATTCTGAATTTCTCCTTATGATTTTGGTACAACACTAAATAATTTTTAAAGGTAGAGTTTTGTTTTGTTTGAAATCTCTTAGCCATCTTCCTTGTTGTCTTGAAGTGAATCAAATGAGACAGTGTTTGCAAAAATTCTTTTAAAACTAAAAGCTGAATAGCTGACCTTGGTGGCACATGCCTGTAGTTCCAGCTACTTGGGAGGCTGAGGTAGGAGAATTATTTGAGCCCAGGAGTTCAAGGCTACGTACAGTGAGCTATGATTGTGCCACTGTACTCCAGCCTGGGCAACAGAGCAAGACCCTCTCTGGGTTGCAGGGAAGACCTAAAAGCTATATGAATGTAAAAATTAAGACGATGGTTTTTATTTGGATTAAGCGAACATCTTTTCTAGTTAAAGGTGTCCCTATGTATTATCAAAGGGCCTCAGTGAGTGTTTTCTGCATATAAGTAATCAAAGAAATATGATAAGCCATCTTTTGATACTATTATTTTAAAATATTGGCCGGGTACGGTAGCTCATGCCTGTAATCCTAGCATTCTAGGAGGCGAAGGCAGGAGCACTATTTGAGGTCAGGAGTTTGAGACCAGCCTGAGCAAAAGTGATCCCCCATCTCTACAAAAATTAGAAAAACTAGCCAGGTGTGGTGGCATGTATCTGTAGTCTCAGCTACTCAGGAGGCTGAGGCTGGAGGATGGCTTGAGCCCAGGAGTTTGAGGTTGTAATGAGTTGTGGTGATGCCATTGCACTCTAGCTAGGGTGACAGAACAAGACTCTGTCTCAAAAAAAAAAAAAAAAAAAAGATTACTCGTAGAATCTTCTGCAATTGGAGTACATGTGATTTTGATTAAATGCAGTTTCTGCTTATTATGAAAGAAATATACACCGCCTCCTCAACCCCTCAACTCCTCCAAAAACTAACAGGAAGGCTTTCCTGGCACTGGCAGATATAAAAATATCCTCTTGAAAAGTTAAGTTTCTTGGCTGACAGAGTTTGAGGCAATCATGACATTCAAGTCGTTTATTTCCATAAGGGAGCAGCCCTAATAGATCCCGAAATTTGGTGGTCATGGGCCACACAGACTTTCCCCACATCGTGGAAATTATCCAAGATGTAGAAGTCATAGGAAAATAAACAGGGAGGAAGAATCCAAATGGTAATTTTTACAGATGTTGATTTTATGTAGTGGAGATTTACAAGCAATTGTTTTGTAATTTAATATTTGTGGATTTGTTCTTATTCCTTTGTGAAGGCCTAATTCATGTGTGAGGCACCATTGAATACTTTCAAAAGAAAGATTTATTCTCAGCCTGAGAGGTTTAGGGATTTCTATCTGAGGAATTATGTGGAAAACAATTTTTGAAAGGAACTTACACATTTTACTTGAAATAAAATGGTTGTGAAAAAAATTTTTATCAAAAGAATTCCATAGTTAAGCCACCTAAATGATGCCCAAGACCAAATTGTGATGCTATTTGTCATAATGAAATTTCCCCATGCTTTATCAGCAGCACAATAACACTTTAATGTGTTATCATTATTTGACAACTTGATTTCTGATAGTCACTGGGACAGCTGGGACTCTGCTGTCTCAGGGTAAGCTTGATTTTGCTTTTTACTATAATTTTAAGAGTAATTTCTACTTATTTGGCACCTTGATTTCTCTTGTCTTAAATTTGACATATGCTTAGGAAACTTTTAAAATAACTAGATGGCAGAAATTGCCTGTTAATTCTTAATAGTGTTTTGTTTTAGTTTTTTTAATTTAATTTTAATTTTTTGAGACAGTCTCCCTCTTCTGCCTGGGCTAGAGTGCCATGGCATCAGCCTGGCTCACGGCAACCTCAAACTCCTTGGCTAAAGCAATCCACCTGCTTCAACCTCCCAAGTAGCTGGGACTACAGGCGCCTGCCACCATGCCTGGCTAATTTTTTCTATTTTTAATAGAGACAGAGTCCCACTCTTGCTCAGGCTAGTCTCAAACTCCTGAGCTAAAGTGATCCTCCCACCTTAGCCTCCCAGAGTGTTAGGATTATAGTTGTGAGCCACCACACCTGGACTGTTTTTGTTGTTTTTTTGTTTTTTGGTTTTTTTTTTAAGAGACAGGGTCTTTCTCTGTCACCCAGGCTGGAGTGCGGTGGTGCAATCATAGCTCACTGCAGTCTCGAATTCCTGGGCTCAGCTGATCCTCTCACCTCATTCTCCCAAGTAGCTTAGACTACAGGTGCATGGCACCACACCCAGCTGATTTTATATTTTTGTAGAGATGAGATCTTGTCATATTGCCCAAGCTAATCTCAAACTTTTGGCCTCCAAAAGTGCTGGGATTACAGGAGTGAGCCACTATGCCTGGCCCAATAGTTTTTAAATATCAAGGTCATATAAAATCATATTGTTAGTGTATGCCTTTTCGTTTTGTTTGAAACACAGTCTTGTTATGTAGCCCTAGGTAGAGCGCTGTGGCATCAGCCTAGCTTATAGCAACCTCAAATGCCTGGGCTCAAGTGATCCTTCTTCCTCAGCCCCCTGGGTAGCTGGGACAACAGGTGCACACCACCATACTCAGCTAATTTTTTCCATTTTTAGTGGAGACAGGGTCTCAGTCTTGCTCAGGCTGATTTTGAACTTCTGAGCTCAAAAGATCCTCCTCCCTCAGCCTCCCAGAGTGCTAGGATTACAGGCATGAGCCACTGCACCTGGCCAGTGAGTGCCATTTTTAATCGACTATAATATTAGAATATTTTCTTAACAGATACTAGGGGTCCTTTCTATGCTTGTGTGCTTTATAAATTATATAAACTTAGCTTTACATTTGAATATGGTTTAATTGGCAAAGGCTAAAGAATGCAAATACAGGCCGGGCGCGGTGGCTCAAGCCTGTAATCCTAGCTCTCTGGGAGGCCGAGGTGGGCGGATCCTTTGAGCTCAGGAGTTCGAGACCAGCCTGAGCAAGAGCGAGACCCCATCTCTACTATAAATAGAAAGAAATTAATTGGCCAACTAAAATATATAGAAAAAATTAGCCGGGCATGGTGGCACATGCCTGTAGTCCCAGCTACTTGGGAGGCTGAGGCAGCAGGATTGCTTGAGCCCAGGAGTTTGAGGTTGCTGTGAGCTAGGCTGACGCCTCGGCACTCACTCTAGCCTGGGCAATAAAG
>VSMD01085006.1:0-21146 GCA_008750895.1 Mirza zaza
GAGCAACAACTTTAATATTTATCAATAAACAGCAAAGTGCTTAGCACACCTCCTAGGGAAGTAATTAACCATAAAAAGGATCCTCTACAGCGAGGAATCTCCTCTAAAAAAAGAACTCAGTTAATTGTGAATTGCTTACGCCAGGTGAGAGAGAATTGGTGTCTACCTCTCTTACCTGACACAAGCAACTCTGAATTAACTGGGAGTTTCTTTTTATAAACACCGTGCAGAGCCTTTTTTTTTTTTTTTTTCCCTCTTTGTGGTTAATTACTTCCTTGGGAGGTTCATTTTAATAGTTCCCATAACAAGGCCTTTATTGTCTTTAGCATAATCACTGCCTCATTTGCTTTTGTGGCCTGCCTTTCTGACGCTTTGCCTCTGCCTGCCAGGGGGAACCCTGAGTTGTGACTACTGGGCAGTCCCTAGTCCCAGATGGGACAGCGCCCCTCCTCCTGGCCCTACCGCTTTGGGAATCCCGCTTTGTTCCGGTGGGAGCTGGGATCAGGGGTGGGGCTGGTGGAGAGGGAGGTGAGTGGCGCAGGGCATGTCGGGGAGACTGAGTCTCCCCTACGTGAGGCAGCCCAGCCATTTGCTACGTGTTCAGCCGCTGACACCCGGGACAGGGGAGCGAGCCAGGAACGCAGCTCCTTTCTGGAAGCAGAAGCTGATCTGCAAACAACCGCTGTGCTCAGTGAAACCGCCGGGGAGGCAGAAGCAAAAACAGTGAACCTTACCAGGAGAAGCAGTAGGATTCTGACTCTCTCTCTCCAAAAATGCATTATGCGGTTATGCCTCACCTTGTTAAAAAATGAATTAAAGTGGCTTCTCTTTTGGCTGTTTCAGGAAAGAGAAAAATGAATGAATGGGAGCCCTGTACATTGCATCAGGTCTGTAAACGGTTTTGACTGTGTGCTCCTATCAGTGTATGCATACCTGTTTATTTAGAAATTAAATATATGTACAATGGCTGTCATAGATTACAGAAACTGCAAGAAGTCCATTAAGAGGATGAAGAAAAATAAAAGTACAATGTCTAATACTCTCATCCATCATCACCCCGCGGGGTTGCACCCCACACTGGACACCACTGAAGGTGACCCTTTGGGCCACGAGGCAGGGGCTGACTCTGACTTGGTCGCTGATATTCCTGGATTGGCACATAGCAGGGCTGTATACGTTTTTGTGAAATCAAATAATCAGACTCATGGATCTTCTTACACTCTGAAACAATTTCTTCCTCCCCGCCCCCACCCCCACCCCCATGAATTTCTGGGCAGTTAATAGTCTTAGTGGGGGTGGATCACACACCTGTACTGACATTACACAGTACCCTGGTGGCCCATGTGCTAACATCACCCCATTTAGCCCTGGAATCTTAGCATTCCATGGGGGAAGTAGTGCAGGAAAATTCAGCTCAGAAGTTTAGAATAAGAGTTGGAAAACTTTTCCTGTGAAGGGCCAGAGAGTAAATATATTAGGCTTTGCCAGCCACGTGGTCTCTGTTGCAACTTACTCTGCAGTTGGGGGTGACAGGAGCCAGAGAGGAAACCTAAACAAAGGGGCATGGCTGTCCCATTTATTCCAATAAATGGAGAGGTGCTAGCTAAAGGATACGAAGTTTCAGTTATGCAAGATAAATTCTACCCTATAGCATAGTGTCTACACCTAACAATATCATATATTTAAAATATTTGCTAAGAGAGGTAGATCTTATGTTAAATATTCTTATCACAATAAGAACCCAACCAAAGAACCCCCCCAAACAACAATAATAAAAGAGGTGGGGAGAAACTTTGGGAGGTTACAGATATGTTTATGGCCTTGCTGGTGGTGATGGTTTCACGAGTTTACACTTATCCCCAAATTCATCAAGATGTATACAGTAGTCCTCCCTCTTATCTGCAGTTTTGTTTTCTGCAGTCAGCCATGAGCTGAAATATTAAGTGGAAAATTCCAGAAATAAACAATTCATAAGTTTTAAATTGCACACTGTTCAAAGTAGCGTGCTGAAATCTCTTGCCACACTGCTCTGTCCCGCCCGGGACATGAATCACCCCTTTACCCTGCTTGTCTACACTACATGCTTCCTGCCCGTTAGTCGCTTAGTAGCAAATCGGTCATCAGATGGGAAAAAAACAGAGTACCTATAGGGTTCAGTATAATCCTCGGTTCCAGGCGTCCACTGGGGGTCTGGAACATTTGCCAGCCAATAAAGGGGACATTAAATATGTACGGCTTTTTATATGTCAAGTATACTTCAGTAAAGTGGTTTAAAAGAACTTTCAGGACACTGAGATTTGAACTCCACATAATTTTCAAATGTCATGAAATGTTTTTTCTCTTTCAGATTTTTTTTCCCCCAACCATTAAAAATGTGAAAACCATTTTTAGCTCACAGGCCAGACTTGGAGTTTGCCGACAATCGGTTTAGAGCATGAACTTAGGAGCCGCAGCTGGGTTTGGGTCTCAATTTTACTAGTGGTGGTTGGATTATCTTGAAAAAGTTACTTAACCATTTTCCAGGCCTTGGTCTTCTCGTCTGTAAAGTGACATCTCAAAGGGCTGCAAGGACGAAGGCATGCATCGTTTATGACATCTTAGCGCAGATTGTCATCACCGTTGTCACCCACTGTAACTCCCAGGCCTGAAAGGTCTGGCAGGACCGGTGACCCCAAAGGCAGTGCCAGGGCCCTTTCTGTGGCAGTGCCACCTTTCTGTGGCAGTGGGTGCTTGAGAGTTCCAAGCCAGCACCAACCCCCAGGGCCCCCAGCCCCTGTCTCCAGGAGTCCCCGCGCTGGCGTGAGCATGCCCGCCCGTCCTCTGCCGCATTTGCTTCAAAGGAAATGTTACAACAGCATTTGACAACAGTGCAGGGGAAGTCTTTCAGGAGAAGCATGAGTCATGACGAAAGCGTAGACGACGCCGTGCTCTTGAGAGGCTGGGAATTAGAGGACGCTTGCTTACCTCCTTCATTATCCTTGTTATCTGCACAGGAGGTTTCCATGGCAACGTTGCATCCGGGCCCTCTCCAGCCGGTCTGGCAGACACACTGCCAGCTGTTCTGACCCAGTGTGCATCTCCCGTTACCGTTGCACAAATCCGGGCAGCCATCTGGTGGGAGAAATGGAGAGGATGAGGAGGAGGGACGCGAGGCCGAGCCGGGGAGGCAGGGGGGCCATGCAGAGGGAAGCAAGGCCGCAGGGCAGCCACGGGGCCAGCCTCACCGTGGGGCCCGCGCCTGCCTTCCAGAGAGTCGGGGCAGCAGGCGACACATGCAGGTGCAAGACAGAGGGGGCCGCAGATGCAGGGGGTCCCCAGTGACAGCAGACCTGGGCGGAGGGGTCAGAGGCAACTTTCCCAAAGCGGGGAGTTTGGTGACATCCCAGACAACTAAACCAGCGCAGAGCTGACACCAGTAGCTCAGGATGGGGGCTGCCTCAAAACAAGCTTGCCTGCCTGCCTTCCTTGCTCCCTTCCTTTCTTTCTTCCTCCCTTCTTTCCTCCATTCCTTCCTTCTTTCCTTCCTTCTGTCCTGCCTCCCTTCCTTCTTTCCTTCCTTTTTTCCTCCCTTCCTTCTTTCCTTCATTCCTTCCTTCTTTCCTTCCTCCCTTCCTTCTGTCCTGCCTGCTTTCCTTCTTCCCTTCCTTCCTTCCTCCCTTCCTTTTTCCTTCATTCCTTCCTTCTTTCCTTCCTCCCTTCCTTCTGTCCTGCCTCCCTTCCTTCTTTCCTTCCTTCTTATCTTCCTTCTTTCCTTCCTTCCTTCCTTCCTTCCTTCCTTCCTTCCTTCCTTCCTTCCTTCCTTATCTCTCTCTCTTTCTTTCTTTTTCTTTTCTTTCTTTCTCTTTCTCTCTTTCTTGTTTCTAGAAGCGCCTTTTGAAGAAGAGTAAAAATTCCCTATCAACCCAGGATGGAGGCAAAGTGCCCGCCATCTTACAGAGGTTTAAAGCTATATTTACATCTGATTACCAGGAGCGTCCCACGACTGAGGTTCTGCCGGGCAATTTTCATAGTCTCGTACAGGTAATATTTAGGTTTAAGGGAGCACTTAAAAACGTTGGCTGCTTATCACTCAATCCATGTATGGCACGACTTAAAAATACTGCTGGATTTGAAGGCTGTGAAAGGAAGAGGCGCTGGGTGCCATGAACTGGGAAAAGATAGAGGAATATGTATGTGTGGGGGGTAAGGGCGGTGGGGGATGGGTCATTCTTATTTTGTGGCTTGCTTTTCTCTGTGTGTAAAATCAACAGCTTATCTGACTCCCTGCTTGCTCCAGCACCCAAAATGACCACAGCTACCACTCTCCTGACCTGAGATTGGACAAAGGGAGCCAGGGGGAGGAAAGTAGAAATAGGGGGACTGAAGAGGGAAGGGAGAGGTCTCGCTCACACAGTCTCTACTGCCCTTCACAAGATGTAGAGAAAAGCAGAGGATTGGTATGAGGTGGCCACACCCACAGAACCTAATTACTGGTAAGGATTCCCAGATATGTTTTCATTTTTCTTTTTTTTTTTTTTTAACAGCTTTATTGGGGCATAATTTACGTACCATAAAATTCACCTGTTTTAAGTGTACAATGCAATGACTTATAGTAAATTTATAGAGTTGTATGCTCTAGGCATGTTTTCTGACTTCATTTAAATATACCCCAACGGCCATTAATTTAACTGTCCCCAGAAAGTAACTTCCCTGAATAACTATCTCTATCATGAATCTTCTCTCTCTACCTCTGCCACCATTTCTATTTCCATCTTTTTCTATTTTTAAACCACACAAGGTGCAAGGCTGGATTGGGCTGTGGCGGAGACAGGAAGAGCTTTATAATGAAGGAGGTAATTGATCTGAAACCTTTCTGGCCCAAATCTTGTGCATTGAAGGCGTGCATCTCCCTTGCTTCTCTCTCCGGCGTTCCAGAGGCCTTTGTTTAGCGGCTTCCCTCTCTTCTCTCAAGCGTCCCCTATAAGGATGCTGGGGAACCTAATTTCTGCATGTGACAGTGTGGGAATTTAAAGGACTCCTCCTTAGAAGAAAGGTCTCGAGGATCTGCAAAGGAGTTTTACCTCTTTAAGAAGAGGAGTTTCGCTCCTCGGTGCTTGTTGCCCCTCCTGCCTTCCAGAATGTGGTATGGATTAGGGCCTGCGGGAAGAGGGTATGCAACAGAGGAGATCTGTGTGGGGCAGTCTGAGCTGTCTCTCGAGAGGGCAAACCAAGAGACCGCTAGCAGGGAATCTGTTTTCTTTCGCTGCACAGCCTAGCACTACATCCAGCATACAAACGAAGCACCAGTGTTTGCACACCTCGAGAAAGCCTTGTTCGGTCTCCACACCCATCCTCACAAAGCCCAGATTCACGTTTCCATACTTTTCCTTACCAACCAGGTGCCCGTGGCCCTGCCTGGAAAGCCCTCGTGTGTGCAGCGAGAGAGAGATTGCAGGGGAAGCCACCCTCAGGCTCAGAGAAATGCCACAAACGTTTCTGCAGGAGCAAAATGGAACTGGGTAGGAAAAGCCCAAAAGACATTTCGCAGGTTCCCGAGGAAAAGACAATATCTCCAACCTCCAGGCACCTCCAGCTTTACAATTTCCACCAGTGGAGTTTCGGGGGACGGATCAGAGAGAACGCACTAAATGCCAGACCTACCCACATTCACTCAGCATGGTGTCTATCTGTCGGTGCTTTGTTATTTAGCTACTTTGAGGTCTCACGTCTGACTACAATCACGCCTGAAGTCTCAACAGAAGCCTCATTGTATAGGAAACCTACGTCCACTACATAAAAATCTAAATTTGCAAAGAATGCTAGCACGTCAGGCAGAGATACACACTCACAGAACGTATGTTCCTAGATCGAAGGAGGCTTTCCCCCCCTTCGCTTTCTCTCCTGATTCCTCCTCCCTCCCAACCCCTACCGACC
The DNA here is from genome assembly GCA_008750895.1 of Mirza zaza. Classification (NCBI taxonomy): domain Eukaryota; kingdom Metazoa; phylum Chordata; class Mammalia; order Primates; family Cheirogaleidae; genus Mirza; species Mirza zaza. Next base: position 5,914 of record VSMD01085006.1, read on the forward strand.
CACTGAAGTGAGATAAACAGACCACAGTCTAGGGCTTTCTCCACATCATATGAAGAAGATGAAAACACGAACAGTAGGAAGCTGGCAAATCTCTGAGAAGTTTCAGGGCAGCTGGGAATTAATGGACAGGACTTTGCTTTTAGCTTGAAGAGGAAGAAAGCAGCCCTGGTAGGTGCAAGGCGTTGCTAGGCAACCCCAAGCTACCCCCAGCACAAGTTCATTCTACGGGTGGCCTTCTGAGGAGGTGACTCTTTGTGTTTGTAAAGTGCAAAGCCAGCCTTGGATGGAGGGAAAACAAAACATAGGAAGTCATTAGTCCGGAGGGCAAATGTCTATCAGGTGGCAGCTATTCTCTGGAAAGGATGCTATGATGGAAGTCGGATTGGGCTTATGGGCTCCCACTTGGGCACCCGATAAGTCTCCTGTATGAGGTCTCTGGATTCTAGGCTAGCACTGCTGACCTCCTGGAGTGCCTACCTCCGAGACCACTGAAATAGAGTCCCTTAGGGCACACCTGTTTAATTCCTGTTTATGCAGCTAGAGCAAGCTGGCTGCCTGGAGGCTTCAAGTTCTCTTGTGATCCTAGACCAGTGCTTCTGAATGGAGGCAATTGTGTCCTCTTTCCTCTCTCCAGGGGACATATAGCATTGTCACAATTTGAGGAGGACGCTACTGAAATCTATTGGGTATAGGCTAGGGGCGATGCTCAAATGAAGAATGATAGAGCCTCACCTGTGATCAGTGCCAAGGTTGAGAAACCTTGTCCTAGACACACAGCCCCATGAGATCTGATACTTGGTTGTTTGCTGTTGGATCCCAGAGCCTGGTCTGGTTTCAGGCACACAGTAGGTGCTTGAAGGAATGGAAAAGAACTCGGCGGTGTGCTATCATTTCACTCTCACCTGTATCTATAAATTCTTCTGAGAGTCATGAGAAGATATTAGGGACCTCCCTTTCCAAGATCAAAAATTCCCTTCCCAGGGAGAAATTTCAATGGCACCAGCAAGATTATGATCTGGTTTTTATCATATCCCAACCCATAGAGAGCTGATGCAGAAATCTGGGATTAAAACAACAAACCCCCAAACATACTCTCGGATTCCAGTAGCTCCTGAATCTTCAACTGCAGTGTTCTGACCTCCAGGCCTGGACTCAACCTTGCACCTTGACATCCCCATCTGTTCTCCCATAAGCATCTCAAACTCAACAGAATCCAGCCTCTTTACCCTCCTTCCCCTCCCACTTGATCCCTTGATCAATGAGTGGTACCTCCATCTGCCCCATTGCCCCAGAATGAAACTTCCTCCTCCCTCCCACCTTTCTCTCACCTCTTGTATCTAATCCCACATCCTGCCTAATTTTCCTCTTAACTGTAACTAGTCTGACCTGTCTTCCCTCCTAAATATTTTGGAGTCTGCCTCCTCCTACCTGCACTGCTGAGACAGTAACACCAGCCATCCTCATCTTTGGTCTGGACTTTTGTCAAAGCCTCCTACCCCTCCTCCCTGCCTCCGGTCTTGCACCAGCATCCATTTCTCTCCATTCTGGACACTGCTGGAAACACTTTGGCAGCTTTCCACTGAGCGCCCTGGGTAAAGTCTGAAGTCCTTAACCTTGCTTGCAGTCCTCACATGAACTGGCTCTTCCCACGTCAGCCTATCTCAGTATCATTTTAGGCTTTGGTCCAACTTAAGCCACTTGTCCTTTCCTTACCTCCCTAACTGCAGCCCATCCTTCAGATCCTTATTCAGAAGTCATCTCCTCCTGGAAGCTTTTCCAAAGCTCCCAAGCCCAGGCAAGATGCACTTGTCACGACAGCTTTATCATTTCCTTTATGCCACCCTACCCACCCTACTGTATCACAACTGTCTGCCACCTCCTTGATGCTTGCTAGGCCATGTGGCAGCGCTTCCTTAAGACATTTTACTGTCATTTGCTAGAAAATTACCATAATAAATGTGTATATTGTCATTGCCTACAATTTGAATGGTGACTCTGGAATTGTGCGGTATACAACTGAGCGACTGCCCTGGGCACTCCTGCTATGGTGTAAACCCATTGGGGGAGGGACTACATCTAGCTTGTTTACTTTTGGATTGCCAGTACTCAATAAATAGTTGGGGGGAATGATGAATGAATAACTTCTAAATGAAATCAGCATCTCCCATGCCTTCGGCAGAAAGGAAATAGAAGAATTTCCAAGACATTCTACACATAAATTCCAACCATTAAAAAAAAAAAAAGTCTGTCGACACAGTTACCAGGTAGACAGGCTTTTTTGCCTTAACAAAAATTAGGCATGAGCAAAATAATGTCTACGGCACTGTAAAAAGGAGAGCACAAATGCACTTGAAGAAAGCTATAATTACCATAAAAGGCTTTTCTACAAAAGCATCAAGAAATGTTCTGCCATGTGTGGCAATTTAGAGGTAGAAATAAGTGGCTAATATTGCATAGGGGTTATGGAGAGAGAAACAGGGTTTTAATATTCAACGTCAAGCTCACCTAAGAAAGCATAAATGGCAACACCCTCTCCAGATGGAAATACAAGTGCAAACACAAAACAGGCTGCATTTCAATGCAGACAGGTGACAAGGAATGCCAAAGAAGTGAAACAGCCCTGTTTGGTTCAAGAGACCATTAGGAGAGCTACTCCTGGGTTAAACCCTTGTGGAACTTTTTTTTTTTTTTCTAATTAGGGAGAAAACCTTAATGTGGTTTAGAATCAGGATTCTGGAAGTGAAACCTAGATCTGCCCCTTGCTGTCTGTGTGAACTTGGACCAGTAGATTTACCTCTCTGAGCCTCAGCCTGTTTGTAAAACATATATTTTATGAATTAATCTTATTTGTTGGTCCTCCCAATAGAATACAACCTCCAGGAAGGCAGAGATTTTTGCCTCTTTTGCTCATTGAGATATTCTCAGTGGTTGGAAAAATAGTTGGCATATAGTAGACACCCAAGAAATGTTTGTTGATTGAATAGTGTAACGGAGGTGATGACAATACTATCCTTTTTTGTTTTCACAGACGACAGAGGTATTAAATAAAATGCAAAGATTTTAGCAGAGCTGGGCACATTATAAGTACTCAATAGATAGCAGAACTTATTATTATTAGTGTTGATATAGTTGTTGTTATTACAAATATTGTAATAGTGGTAGACTTTCTCTTTGTGGTATAGCCTGAAATGCAGATCACTCCCAGATCAGGAAAAAGCAAGAGCCTGTCCTATTTCAAGTTAATAAGTGGGGGCTCTCTGGTGTCCTCAGTGTGTGAGTGTGTTGTGTCCTAGGAAATCCTCATTCCTTTGATGACCTCCAGCCCCAACTCCGGCAATGCCACGTTGGTCTGGCTGAGTGTGAAGAAAGCCCAGTGAAGCTAGAAGCAATTATGAGGCTCAGGAGAGTCGATGGCAGAATAAATGCGGGCTTTTTCTCCTGGGAAGAATTGTACTTCTGAATATTAACTTAATTAGGAAGAGCCCCTGGCCCCCCCCCACCCCCCCCAACTGTTTTAAATATCAGTGTTTTCCTGGAGCTGTGCATTGTTGGAATTAAGAAGCACATGCACTGGAAATTATTTAATAATAGAGTTTGTCATTACATTCCAGAGCTCTTTATAGTGGAAAACAGCTGAGGTGTTGGGGAATCGGGGATCACCAGGGGTTCAGTAGCCATTTATACTAAACAGCAGTGGCAAATGCTCGGAAAATTAATCCAGTGCTTCGAGACACTCTGGGGAAAAACCTCCAAGTAATTTCGGAAGACTGGCTGCCAGAGAAACATCCTGGTCTCTGGAAAATGGCAGGGCTTGTCCCTGTTGCTCACCCGTGTGTGCAGGAGGGAGCTGTGTGGGGACTCTGTTTCCAGGCACAAACTGGCACGGACACGCAGCTGTGAACCTGCCCTCACGCAGCCGTCCCTGCTTTGTTAGAGAGGACGTGGGAAATTGGGAGAGGCAGATGTTTCCCTTTGTTTCAAGTGTCTGCGTGTCTTTAAGGGTTCGTGCAGATGCAAGTGCTGGGAAGGCCTGGCCGGGGACGCTGGGAAGGCCAGCGATCCTTCCCACGGTCTGCGGCTTGTCTCTTGCTCGAAAGGCAGAAATCGCTCCCCTCCACCCGGCGGCAACAGAAACAGCAGAGCCTCCCTGAGACCTTATACATTTGGATCCAGCTGTCTGAGCCGCACGTCACCTGGATGCACCTGGATCCTCACTGAGCAGCAGCATCTCTGTCTGCGCAGAAAAGGAAGGCAGTGGGCTCAGCCTCGGCCGCAGGAAAAAGAAGGAAAAACGATCCTTTCACCATTTGAAGAAAAAGGAGAAAGGAAGATACGTCCTACTGTTGACTGCTTTGATGTTTCAAGTTCTTATTAATACTTTCCTTTTCTAAGTAGACGGTTATGGGAGACTGAAGGTTTAGGCAGTAGTGACTGCGACTAGCTCTTCCCAGGAGGGAAACCTCTTGTCAGTTACTCAGTAAATTCAAAGTGAATCATTATGATCACCCAGATTCGTTGGGGTCCATCGTGACCTGTGCTTTCCTTGCGGTGCCTGTTTGTGTCCCTTGGAACATCACCTTTCTTTATTCCACTTCACCTAATCAGGAGAGCATGCAGTGGGCTAGTTAAGGGAGTGAATATCACTATGTTGCTAAAGGACACATGAATTCGTGCCATGCACCTGCTGCAAATCCGCTAGGGGTTTCTTCCATTGCATTACATTAGGGCAATGTTTCTCAAAGTATGGTCCTGGGACCAGCAGTAGCATCACCTGGGAACTTGTTAGATATGCACATTCTTTTTTTTTTTTTTTTTGAGACAGAGTCTCACTCTGTTGCCCGGGCTAGAGTGTTGTGGCACCAGCCTAGCTCACAGCAACCTCAAACTCCTGGGCTCAAGCAATCCTTCTGCCTCAGCCTCCCGAGTAGCTGGGACAACAGGCATGCACCACCATGCCTGGCTAATTTTTTCTATATATTTTAGTTGGCCAATTAATTTCTTTCTATTTATAATAGAGATGGGGTCTTGCTCTTGCTCAGGGTGGTTTCGAACTCCTGACCTTGAGCGATCCACCCGCCTCGGCCTCCCAGAGTGCTAGGATTACAGGTGTGAGCCACCACGCCTGGCCCAGATATGCACATTCTTGAGCTCCATCCTGGACCTGCTGAATCAGAACCTCAGGGTAGGGCCCAGCTACCTGCATTTTAACAGGCTCTCTGGGGGATCCAGATGCCTGTTCAGTGTGAGAGCCACTGCTTTAGGATTAAGTCCTAACCCTCTAAAACAGCCTCAAAGGCCCTGCATTATTGGGCTCTGCCCTTTTCTCCCTTCTCATCGCATGTCGCTTCTATCTCTGCTCTCTGGGCTTTAGCCACATTGCCCTGCTATGTTCTAGAACATAGCCTAGATCCTTCATTAGGGTTTTGCAGATCCTTCTCCCGGAGCTATGCTCCCTGCACACTCCTTAGCTAGAGCCATTCACCTGGGCTTGGCTGGCCCTTGCTTAGGGACGGCTTTCCTGACCTCCAGCTCGGAGTTCCTCCCTACTCCATGCTTTCCCTGCACCCTCTCCTCCTCCGCCACTGCACTCATCATGCTTCTAACAAACCCTTTGTTTAAAGTGGTGGGTCATTCACCTGGGAGCCTCAAAAAATCCCGTGTTAGGCTGCACCCCTATTAAATTACACTCTCTGTGGATAAGACACGCAGGCGTCAGGTCCCCCTCTCTCCCCCTTTTTTTATAGCTACCACGTGATTCTTACATGCAGCAGAGGCTGAGAACCATTGGTTTAATGTCCATCTTCTTGGGAGCCTCTGAACCTCTAGTGTCAAGACTTTGGCTCAGCTGTTTATGGCTGTTTTCCCAATGCCCACCCTAGTGCATTAAAAATATCTGTTGAATGGATGCATTAAAAAAAAACCGTGTGGTGCTTCTTTGCTGCTTCACTGGGTCCTTGATTCAGCAGCCAGGTAAAAGGAAAAGCTTCCTGCAGGCTACACCCCAAGCCTCTGGAAGGATGACACATCCCCAAGCAAAAGCAGCAGCTGGTTGCAGCACAGGGCGTCCCAAACCAAGCTGACGACAGGGGCTGCGTGTGAGCGCGGTGTGGACCCCCTGCCTTTTAACTGGTAAGAAGTAGATACCTCCAGACTGAAAGAGGCAGACTAGAGCACCCAGCGAGCAGAAGGAAGGCACCCTGGTAGATGAAGAGGGTGACAAGAATCGCACGAAGGTGGGGATAACAATAATAGGAAAGCCCAATGGTTTAATTTGGCTCTTGGAGGATAATCAAGTTGTTGTGCCTTGCACGCCTTATTCCCACAGCTGTCCGGCAAATAACGAATGTGGCACCTACTGGTATGGAAATAGGGACAAAGTGCGACTTTGATTTCTTATTTGTTATTTTTAAATATCCAATTTCTGCACCCACTGAGCATTCTTACAGCCACGGGAGGGTCATAAAAATACAAATAACACCTAAGAGGCTTGTGGACACGGACTCGTTCGTTCTGCAGGGCTGACGGCTCTCTTTTAACTAATGTAAAATCAGGCCAACAATAAATTGGCATTTTTTGTTGTTGCTGGTGGTGGTGCTCCCAGCACAACTTTAGGAAATGGTAGGAAATCACCAAATGTTTGTTTCTAATAGATGTTAAAAGGGCTAGGCAAAGCATCCACCCCAGGATTGAAATTCTGGATTTTAGGGAGCTCTTTATATAATAGCAACGATAATAGCAAACTCTCATGGAGACATTTCTGTGTGTCTGGCACATGTCCATACCTTTCACGCATTAGCTCATTTGATTGTCACGACAGCCCTACGGTGTGGGTACTATTATTATTCCCATTTTATAGGGAGGAAATGGAGGCACAGACAAGTTAAGTAACTTGGCTAAAGGAACAGAGTCAGTTACTGATGGGGCCAGGATTTGACACCAGGCAGATGGTTCCTTAGTCTCTGTCCTTAAACAGAGTGACCAACCATGCCAGTCTGCCTGGTACCATCCAGGTTTTAGCACTGGAGGTCTGGTGTCCTGGGACACTCCTGAGTCCCAGGCAGCCTGAGATCATCACTTATCATCGAGGACCAGAGTGAGGACTGGGCCCTTTTCATTGGCTGTCATGGAGGCAGAAGGTAAGGACAGAAGTGGAGGTCCCCAAGGGCAAGAAAGAGACCACAGGCTTTTATACTGAGTTACTTGTTTTAGCATGTTGGGTTCCCCAAAAGATTTTGCAGCCTCCTGGGGCCAAAGTGTCACGTCAGCTCAGTGACAATGTGGTAGTGCTTAGAGTCATGAATGGAGTGGGCTCTGGATCCAGGCTGCCTAGGTTCCTATCACAGCTCCACCCTTTGGCTGCATGATCTTGGGCAAAAACCATAAGATCTTTAATTCCTTATTTCTTCATCTGTAAAGCCCAAGCAGTAAAAGTCCCAGAGGGTTGTTGAGGTTTAAATGAGAGGATACATCATGCATGGCACATAGTAAATGTTCCACAACAGAGAGCTATTATTACTATCATTATTGTTAACAGTATCCTGGGACGGTGGCAGAAAGGTCCGTGTGGTTTTGGAAAGCCTTTGATTTGCACTTGAATTGGCGATGAGAAGGGACCATACGCTATTATTTAAAATAGGATCGGTGTAGTCTATAGAGCAAAGACCCCAGAAAGGTGCCCTCCAAAGACCTAAATGAAAATGAGAAAAACGAGGTAATTTCCTGAGAGTTGCATGAGTAAGATCTGCACATAATGGATGCGATAAATTATCTGTAGGATTCCCCTTAAAAACATAAGAGGTGCTCGAGGTGACACTGTCTAGGATCGCAGGGCTTAGAAATCTCAACCTGGCTCAGAAAAAGATGTTAACAGAAAGGGGTGGTCTGCTGGGGGCGTGGAGAGGGAGCCGGTGCTGGCGCGACTGGGGTTGGGGGGCAGGCAACAGAGCCCACCATCTGTGAGTGCAACCCGGTGCTCAGCCATGCACACCCTGATTTTTGCATTGAGTCATTTCAAGGGCCAATGAAGTTCATATCATGATCAGCATTTGTGGTTGAAGTTGAAGAACTTGCCTAGTGCCAGAACTCCTGCGAGGGGCCGGTGGGAGGGTCTGACCCCAGATTCCTCCGACTCTGAGCCCATGCACTTTGCTCCTCTCTATTCTACAGGGAGAAGGCAACCCCAGACTGGCATACCGTTCCCCAAGCGATCTTCTGCTTTTAACACCATTTCCCATATGGAGATGTGAAGTTTCTTCACTATGGGTTACTGAATGGCCATTTTGGGTTTAGACGTGAATTTGGGTAGCAGGAGGGCAGCAGTCTGGGGCTTGGCCCACTCTGTTAACACAAGCAATGCAGGTTTCTGAAGCTGAGAACCAGACCATGCACCACGAGGACCCTGCTCGGGGAAGTCCCCTCTGGCGGCCTGCAAGAGTGGTGTGGTGGTCACCCCGTCAGGACTGTTGGTGTTGTCTCCTGCTCTGTCGTTAGTCCTTGATGAGTCTAGCATATAGGAATCGGGGATGAAAGGCCTCCTAAAGGAGAGAGACCATTCCCATATCGAACGTTTACTGAGTGACTACGATATGCTGATTTCTGCAGTAGACCTTTCATTCATCCAATAAATGCTTATTGAGCATGTCTCATGGGCCACATACTTTCTAGACAGGGGTGTACAGTGGTCAACCAAAGAGACAAAGTCTTGTTCTCAAGGATCTTACATTCTACTGGGAGGAGAACCAAAATAAAGAAATTACTATGGCATGTCAGATGGTGATGATTGCTCTAGGGCAAAACAGGGAAAGCGGATTGTAGTGGGGCAGCGTGTGACGGAGTCGCTGTCCTATACAGGGTGGCCAGGGAAGCCCTGGCTGACAAGGTGATGTCCAAGTGAAAAACCCAAAGGACGGGGGGAGCAAATCATGCCACTATTTGGGAGACAGTAGTCCAGGAAGAGGCAACTGTGGGTACCAGAGTGCGTGGGGTGTTGGAGGCGAGGTGAGGTGGCAGTTTGGCTGGGACAAGGGAGTGAGGTGTGGGGACTTGTATTCCACCTGGCTTTATTCTGACAAGATACTGCTTTATTCTGCATTAAGTCACTGGGTTATTTATTTATTTATTTTATTTTATTATTATTTTTTGAGACAGAGTCTCACTCTGTTGCCCAGGCTAGAGTGCTGTGGCACCAGCCTAGCTCACAGCAACCTCAAACTCCTGGACTCAAGTGATCCTTCTGCCTCAGTCTCTCGAGTACCTGGGACTACAGGCATGTGCCACCATGCCCAGCTAATTTTTTCTATATGTTTTTAGTTGACCAATTAATTTCTTTCTATTTTTAGTAGAGACAGGGTCTCGCTCTTGCTCAGGCTGGTTTCGAACTCCTGACCTTGAGCGATCCTCCCGCCTCGGCCTCCCAGAGTGCTAGGATTACAGAGGTGAGCCACCGCGCTCAGCCCACTGGGGGGTTTTGAGCAGAGATGTGGTCTGATCTGGCATGAATTTTTAAAGCATCCCTTTGTGTTGGGTGGAGAACAGATGGAGGAAGGGGCAAGGGCAGAATCTGGTGGCCTGGCTCGGGGGAGGCCATCCGGATCAGCTGGGCAGGTCATGGTGGCAGCTTGGGCGGGGCACAGGTTTGCCCTGCTCTGTGACCCTCTGTGGCACGGCTCATGCTGGACGTGTTTAGGTTTCCCTGCGCATCCTGCTGGAAGGGAAGGCGTTTGTGACACAAAAACAGAGGATAAAATACACGGCCCATAAACCAGCGTGCAAACAAGCCAAACTCAGTTGGGAACTAGCGGGCAGGTGAGGTCGTGCTGGCTGGGTTTCTCGGTGATTCCACCCTCCTCTCCAAGTGGGCTTTCCAAATTACAGAAAACACATGGAGGGGAAGGGCAGCATGGGAGCATCATGGCGCCCAAAGAGCGAAGAAAGCCATCAAGTCGCAGGGGCTGTGTCTGCAGGGTCAGGGCTGACAAGCCCACATGGAACAGTTCTAGCAAGGGAATGCTCAGCCTCTCTTAACACAGTGACTTCAGCCCTGGAAGTGGCACTCATTCAGCCAGCTTCATCTAGGTCTTCTCGGCAACAGGGCCTCCTTGGTCTACCCTAAGCACCCTCCCGGTTATTACTCCCGGAATTGTCATTCCTTCTATCCCTATAGGTTGTCTTGACCCATCTGAGTGTGGCACTTAGACACACCTAAAAAGCTCTTTCTAGCTATCTATCTACATATATACATATATTTATATTTATTTATTAATCCATCAAGCCTTCCTTACCAACAATCCCTCCAAATTCTCTGAAGACTTGGTCACTAAACAGCTAAGTGTCAAATAACCTTATACGGTAGCCCATGTTTTATCTTGTTTTATGGCACTTTTTACCTTGTACAGAAGCCATAAAAACACTCTAAATCTCTCCTCTGTTTTCTCACCCTCTGGCTGGCATGGGTGTCTCCCACGGCCACCCTCAGTCATGAATTCAGAGCCATCTGTCACTCACCCTTCCCATCCATGTGGCCCAGGTAACCCTGAAGCATCTCGAGCTTATCCTGCCCTCTGCAACTCTTGCTTAGCTGATCAAGGACTTGGTGGGGACGCCACTGACCATGATAGGGTCTTTATCTGCAAATTTTGCCATAGTGTCTATCAGGAGGTGCATTTATGTGTGGCGCAGTATGAGGAATAAAGAGACTTTCGTTTCCTGAAAAAGCATCCAGTGGAAGTCAGAATTCTAACAATCTGGCCGATGCTATTGTTAGGTGCTATTCTCTAGTTTTGATAATGAGTGTGCCCTTATGAAGGCAAGAGCTTCCTCTTCGAAATCCTCTCATTTGCAGAGAAACAAAAACCCCTCCTTTAGAATACATTTTAAACATGCAAAACAGCAGTCTGTTTCTGCTAAGTCACATTCTAGCTAAATGGATAATTGAGCGGTGAATGGGAACTGCTACTCGGCTGCTAACCTGCAGAGCCGCCACATATACACACTCCCAAACTGCAGCAGAGCAATCCCCAGGAGGCAGAAAGCACGACTGGGTTTTCCAATAAAGCTACGGAAATCAATAATCCTCGTAGACGGAACGCTTGCATCTCTAACCATCTTGGCGTTTCATCTGCCTCTGCTATTCCTCCCAAACAAGCCACAATCTTTACGTTGGCACACGTTCCCAGTTCCGTACCACCAGCATTTAGCCTGAGTTCTGTTCCAGTTCTGCTGAACGTACCTTTCTTTCAGAGGCCCTGCAATGCGTCTTGATTTAGAGATGCCTGGGTTTTATGCGGCTCTGGGAAATGTTGCTTAGCTTTTCTGGAGCACCAATAAGTTCTGATGTACGGCTGTGCATGGCCGCATGATTAATGACACGTGCAAGGACTTGGAGCTTTCAGAGGTCACCCTGTGTGTACTCAATAATACAGCAGAGATCCAGAAATACCCTTGGATGAGAATCCTGGCTGCACACAAAAGCGACAGCACCACCTGCTTTAGATGACATTGCCAGGGACTTGGTGCTGCTAAGGAAAGCCACTTCCCTGAAACAGACAATTTCAAGATAAAATGGGAATCATTTTGGTTTCTTGCCTATTTCTCTGGATAGTGTCAGAGCTACCAGGATAAGTCAGAAGGCTTGGGAAAACTAGAAGGCTGCACTGTTTATTTATGATGGGACTTCCAAGTTCAGGGTAGCCACCAGACCATGGTGTGAAGCAAATTAAACGTTCATGCAAAATATGCTACCGTGTGCAGTGCTGTGCTTGAGAATTTAAATGCACCAAAGTCAAGAGATTCGAAATGATGGTTCCCACAGCAACTATAACTCAGTTCTCTGGTGAATATAAAATTAACTTTATTGCAAAACATGCTGTTCAATTTACGCCTTAATCTAGTCATGGCAGAGTTACAGTTGCTGTGAGAACGCTAACTCTGAATTGTTTTGAATAATTAATTTAATGAAAAGTTGGTGGAAATGTGAACTCTGATAGAAAGTCAACTTAAATTTAGGGAAGTTGCCCAATTATGCCCATGCAGGGTAGCAATGAGTCATTTTGGGAATCTGAGATGACTTAGTGTCCTCTTTGGCCCGGGGCACCCTGGCGAAGCTAACAGGGGGACTGGATGGATTATCTTCCATCACCGAAGACAGTCTCCTGCAGGTGATGACCTCACCACAGGTGACAGTGGCTCCCTGGTGCCCATAGGCTCTGATTTCATTGCTGGGCTCCCAAGAAACCCTGTGGCTGCAACCACCTGGGGAGAAATCAGGTGATCAAAATAGTGCAATGATTAGGCCCGGATGTAGAGCCATCGCTCAGGGACAGGTAAGCCTTTCCCATATTGCTTAACCCCTGAGCCAGTTTTCTCACCTGTAAAATGCTAGCAGTATCCACCTCCCAAAAGTGACACGAGAATTAGATGAGAGATGGCATACAGAGGACTTAGCACCTGGACTGGCTAGTTCTGTGGTAGGTACTCAGTAATGTTAGCTGCTAGTAACTGAAAATGGAATTCATTAAGTCACTAAATTAGAAACATGTACAAAATCAATTATTTAGCCTCTCTGGTTATTTAAGCCCAGACTTATTTGGTATAAAACTGAGTCAGCAGACAGACAGGGGATGATAAAGACAGAAACATGAGTTGGCAGAAAATCTCCTAAGCAACAGTGTGTTTTCCCTAAGGATACTCGAGGCCACTACTATTAAAGTTCTAGAAATGAATCAATTCATCACTTCGTCTACCAGATTAATATTTCTCAAAATTTTTTTTCATTATCTCCTTTCCCAGGAACATTTTGAGATCTTTTCTCCCTAATTCCTCTCCCCATGATGAAATTTTAATGCCACAGATATACCATATAGCTGTTTGTGTCTTGCATACATATGTGTTTTATACATAAAAAGAGTAAGATTTTTCACCCCCTCGGACCCTTTTGCACTCTGTTGGGGATGATGTTACCCCCATTGCAGATGCATGCATTAGATCACAAGCAAAAAAAAATCCCTGTTCAATCCTGAATGCTCCCAAACTCAGGAGAAGCCCCTTATTTACTCAGTGAGAATCTTGGCTGTTCCTTCTTTGCACCCAGCTCTTGACTTCTAACAAATGGGCTATTTTGAATGGCAGCTTAAGAAACACAGTATTTTTGAAGCCAATGCATGGTGGGTTCTCATTATCCCCTCTCCCCAAATATTCTTCTTAGTTATAATGTGCTTTTTCTTTTCCTCTGTCTTAAATGGCTTGGGCGATGGAGGCAGGGAGGGAGGGTTCACACTCAGGGAATCTCAAGCCAGCCAGCACTTACTGAGCACCTGCTGTATTTCTAGGCTCTAAGGCAGGGGACAATTTTTATGTTCTTTCTGAATAGTATGTTTTGCTCCTAGGTGCCAGGGTTGGCCAAACCAAAAGCATCGGCTCTGCCAGAGACTACCTTTCTTGGGAGGTATTGCCAAGATTTTACTAGAAAGGAGTAAAGCCATAGCCTGGGAAGAAAAACAAATTAAAATGCACTCTCCCCCTACACCCCAGCAATGTGTGTTTCTAGCTTCTAAAGCTATTGCTGGCTTGGCTTTAACAAACGACTGTCTTTGTGTATTCAGCTCATGGTGGGTTCAAGGGCTCTGCCTCCATCATCCCCTCAAAGTCTTAGCTTGGGGCTCTGTACCTCACTGTGATCAGTATCAGTGGCATTTTAATGTTTCCTAAAAGACATGAGTTTATAACACTGCAATTGTTTGTTTTACTCTTTGTGTTACTGCTCAGAAAATACTTTAAAGTTCTATTGCTTAGCCTAACCCAATCTCACTGGCGGTGGAAGCAGAAATTTAAATGTCAAGGGAAAGCCATCCCAGGAATGCTGAGATCAGTAGGACAGACACAACTTAGAGTGAGTGGCCTGTGTTTCCAGCCAGGTGCAATTAGCTAAACTGAAATCTCACCTCCGCACCTTCTGAAGCCCCGCCTGGCCTGGAAGCGTAAACTCTAGTGGCGGAACTCTCTAGTGACCAGTGTCTCTGCCTGCCGGGGGTTCTCTGAGTTTCACTGTTTGGCTTCAGGAATCAATTTAACCTGACAGCTAGTGCAGCCCGGAGGGCCTGAGCTGGCATTCTCTCTCCAGGCTGTTTGCAAACTGTGCAACATGATTCTTTGCACTTTTGCTGAATTTGGCAACACTGGGGATGTGTGTGTGTTCCTGACTTTTTCAAACGTCTAGAGTGTGGGGACCCTCAGCTATGAAGACAGAGATGTCTCCGACACAGTGTCCCATTAAGTCCCAAGAAGGTACGTTTGGGTATGGGTGCAAAAAATACACATTATGATCGATCCATCTGATACTTTGAGAGGCGTGATGAATGAAGATACAGAGAAGCCTCAGCTGACCTTTGAAAGCCTGTAGAGTTTTCAATTTGCATAGCCAAGTGGAAAGCACAAGCTGATTTCTGCAAAGGCAGCAAAAAAGTTGATTTCTCCCTATATAATCAGGAATATAGGAAAGTGGCTTTTCTTCATCTATATACCTTTTAAATATTCAATATAGATTTGGATCTACTGGGAAGAGCTAAAACATCATGCTTGATTCTGGATGCTCAATCAATTCCTGGTTCAAGCTAGATCAAGGAGACATTTCCCATGCTTTTCTGCTAGATCTTTAAAGTTTTCATCCCTGGAAAAGGCAAGTTTCCTTTGACTCTAAGGAAGAGTGTCCTGATTTGTGGGATCAGATGGGAATCTGGTGGCTATGTCAGCCTTTGTAGTTCCAATGCCAGTAAGTCTAGTAATCTCTCCAACACGTGCATTTAAAGTGGCCAGGTGTTTCCCTGGTTTTGCATCTGCCTCTGAAGGATGTTTATGGCATGGCTGCATGCAGAGAATGCGAATGAGTACAGTAGAATATCATGCTGGGAACTGTTCCCTGGAATCTGTAGCCTGATCTGAGGCAATTTAGAAGGAAGAGCAAGGCAATCTAGAAAATTCAGGATACTTGTGCTGTGCTGCCCTGTCCTGGGAAAAAGATCAACAGGTTTGCATTGCTGAACTGGGGTCTTCTCTCTGGGTCACGCCTGCAATGCCCAAGGAATTTCCCTGAGTAGAGCAGGACATAGAGCACATATGCTCAGGAAGCAGAGAGGAAGGTGCAGCCCCAGGGGACAGCCCTCGAACTCAGCCAAGGGGGAAATGATGACTATAGAAGAGGCCTAGTCACTGCTGGTCAGTCTAACTTTCTTAGGTGCTCA
>VSMD01085010.1:0-25482 GCA_008750895.1 Mirza zaza
TTTTTTTTTTGCCCTCCATCTTTAGGAGATAACAATATTTTTATAAACTGCCGAAGAGGCTCTCTGAATTTTACATTTCACCTTCATTGGTGATTAATCACCAAAAGCCTTTTGTTGGACTTCTCTGATGCATCAATATCTCTTGGCAAAAATATCTAATTTGATTTTTTTCTAACTAACACTTTGCTTAACCACCTAAACCCTCAACGTACTGAACCTTTGAGTACATTCACTATACCAACATACCATCCCCATTCACCAGAGTGAGAGTTTTAATAATTGCACTGCTATAATTGCAGTATTCCATGTCCTGTCAATGACGATGCCCTCCTTGCCAGCTGGCTAAAAGAAGAACCAGATTCATATCTTGTATTAAAACTTGTGTGTGTAAACATGCCAGTGCCAATTGTCTTAAGTTGAGATCCCTAGAAATGAGACTCTGAGATGAGGATTTGCACGTGGGAAGTGTGTTGGGCAGTACCCTTAATATCAACAGTTTTTTAGAATTTAAGTCTCTAGAATTGGGCAGAGGGAGAAGTTGAACTTCATTGCAAGCACAAGAATGGCCTCATACAGTTTTATAGGAAGTGTTGTAAGAGTGTTATAGGATGGCCCTTCAGAGTTTTTTAGCCTTGAGGCAAGAGAAACATGACTTTACCCGACTATATTACAAGAAGTAGGTTTCCACTTTAAGAGGACCTGTGAGCTGAACACAGATGTTCTTTTCAACTGAAGAAAATTTCTAGGGAGTGATTTAAGGACTTAGCTTCTGATATTCTCAAAAGGTTGGGGAATGAGTTTCTCAGTCCTACAGAGGGATCTGGGTAGGACATCATAACAGTAACTGATTGCAAATGGCATCATGTTATTCACTCCTTGATTTTAAATTCATAAGGATTTGGGGGCCTTTTTTCTCTGTTTCTGCTGTAACCTTGGAGAGTAGTAAGAATGTTGATTGAGTATTCTTATGTTTTTTTTCTCTATTGTTCTCTAATGTTGACACATATGATGGCTATTATAAGCGATATGCATTAGAATTTTGTTATTTAACATTCCTATGAGAATTACAATATTTTTTAAAAAAACCCAGAATTTTATATCAAAAAGACAACTAATTTTTGAAACCTCTTTCAAAGGCAAACTGCAGCAAACCCAGTATCTCTGTAGCTTCAGGAAAATAGGACTGCTTAATTAATTCTAGGAAGCCTAGAGGAAAATAAGAAGAAGTAATGAAAAATATAAATGCCACCCATAGTTTCAAGCGAATTTTGTTTATCTTGCTGTTTGAAGCAGCCCATTGTTAATTTTGGAAATCTTTTAGACTATTTAACTTTCACATCACCTTTAATGCCACTGAGATTTACTGTCAAAATGAAACAATGAAAATAAGAGACAATCATGTAAGTGGCAAACATCTCTGCTCTACTATCTTTTTGCAGTGGGATAATAAAACTCAGGTCCATTGATCCAGGCACTACTGTATAAGAGCATCACATGGCTCATAGCACAAAACCCCAAAGATGATATGTGCAGAATCACACTCTAATACAATATTTAAAAGCCCTATAGTAAGTTAATATATAACATTATGGTCTGAAGAAAGAATGTTTTTGTGAAAGATTACACATTCAAACATATTGAATACTCAATGTGGCATTTATTTGGATGGGCAATGAAGAATTCATATAACTGTTCATGAATGATCACATAGTTGCACATAATGTTCAGTAACACTTACCTGAATATTTTCATACTGCTATGAGATATAGTCATATACAAAGCCTAAGAGTGCACATTTGAATGTATGATTGATGAAAATGGGCCTGGTTGATATTATTCTAGGATCATCTACTCTCTCTAATGTTTATATAGGCCTTTGTATTGTTTTCAAATAAAATAATAAAGTGTGATATGGGAGCTTTAAAAATATTTTACAGGTTATTCCAAAAGAATTAAGAAATAAAAATACAAATGAATTAGGAGCCATTCTAGTATTTTTTTCACAGTTTAAGGAAATATAATGACAGACATTTTTCAAATGGGTGTTTTAGAAGCTTATGAAAATGCATGTGGCTTAATTATCTTTTGAGTACTGTTAGAGTGCTGGTTTGTGCCATGTTTGACACAAATAGCACAAGATTCCACTTATTTATTTCCCCAGTTTTACTCAGTGTGACTGCACAGCCAAACCAAAATATTCATAATTACTAAATAAAGCACTTAGCTTTGAGGGTGGGGAGTTAGAATTAAGGAAGCATAGGAATTTTACACATTCTAAGTATTCTGGGAGAAGAGGAAGAAAGAAAATGTGGCAGCTGAGAATTCCTTACAAATCAGTCAAGAACACACTAATTCTTTTTTTTTTTTTTACTTTATTAAGGTATAATTGACAAATTAAAATTGTATATAAAGTATACAACTTGATGTCTTAACATATGTATACATTGTGAAATAATCACCACAATAAAGCTAATTAACATATTCATCACCTCAAATAGTTACCTTTTTTCCTGGTGAAAACACTTAAGATGTACCCTCTTAGTAAATTTCAAGTTTACAATGCACTATTTTTAATGAGTATAAAATAGATGTCTAGAACTTATTCTTTTGCATAAATAAAACTTTGTACCCCTTAAACAACATATTCCCATTTTCTTCTCCCTCACCCTTAACAATCACCATTCTGCTCTCTGCTTCCGTGAGTTTGACTATTTTAGATTCCACCTATAGGTGAGATTATGCAGTATTTGTCTTTCTGTGTCTGGTTTGTTTTACTCAGCCTAATGTCCTCCAGGTTTATCCAAGCTGTTCCAAATGGCAGTATTTCCTTCTTTTTAAAGGCTGAATAATCTACAATCATGTCTATATCTATAGCTATCTATATATATGCTTCATTTTCTTGAACCATTCATCTGTTAATGGACATGTAGGTTGTTTCTACATCTTTGTAACTGTGAATAATACTGTAATATAAACATGAAAGTGCAGATCTCTTTGACTTACTGATTTAATTATCTATGGATATACACGCAGAAGTGGGATTGCTGAATCATATAATAATTTTATTTTTAATTTCTTGGTGATGCTCCGCAGTGTTTTCCATATGGCTGTGTCAATTTACATCCTCACCAACAGTGTACAAGGATTCCCTTTCACCACATTCTTGCCAGCGCTTTTTATCTTTCGGATAAGGACAATTCTAACTGGGGTGAGGTTATATCTCATTGTGGTTTTTATTTGAATTTCCTTGTTGATTAGTGCTATTGGACATCTTTTCATAAACCTGTTGGCTATTTGTATGTCTTCTTTTGAAAAATGTCTATTCAGGTCCATTGTGCATGGCATCATACTTCTTGATCTGAGAATATATTACAAAGTTATGATAACCAAAATACTATGGTACTGGCATAAAAAAGACATATAAACCAAAGGAACAAAATAGAGAAGCATAAATTCATTTTTGTGTGGTCAACTGATCTTTGACGAGGTTGCCAAGAATGCACAATGGAAAAATGATAGTCTCTTCAATAAATGGTGCTGGAAAAACTGGTTATCCACATACAGAAAATTGAAATCAGACTCTTATCACATGTCATATTAAAAAAACAAATCAAAATAAATTAACATCTTAAATGTAAGACCTGGAACCATAGAACTACTAGGAAAAAGCATAGAAAAAAACTTCTTGATATTTGTGTGGGCAATGGTTTTATGTATATGACACTAAATACACAAATAACAAAAACAAAAATAGACAAGTGGGATTGCATCAAACTAAAAAGCTCCTGCACAGCAAAGAAAACAACAGAGTGAAAAAGCAATCCACAAAATAAGAATAAATATTTGCAAATCATATATCTGATAAGAGATTAATATCCAAAATATGTAAGGAAGTCATATAATTTAATAAAAAAAGCAAATAGCCCAGTTAAAAAAACGAACACATCAATTCTTTGACTCTTGCTTTAAGACCCATGATAGAGACTCAGTAAGAGCCAAAAATAAATACATAAATAAATAAATCTGATCTTTGTGAGTTAGGAGACAGAACAGGAACTAATTTAATAAAGATCATTTAAATATATATGCAATATTGCTTTCTCTTTAAGAATATTTACACCAAAGGCTAAGGTTAAAAAAATCTCTTATTTCTTATGTTACTAAAATTGCTAATTAATTATCACATTAATTATAGGGCTTTCATATATCTAAAGTATCTAGAATTATTAATGCTCATGAGTCTTCATAGCTATCCTTATGTAAGGCCTTTGGGACAACAGTAAACACCCTAGAAATGTCATAATAGAATATAAAAATATATTAATGCCATGTTTTCCCAAAAATAAGACCTACCTATAAAATAAGCCCTAGCAGGATTTCTAAGCATTATATAAGCCCTACCCTGAAAATAAGACCTAGTGATGGGCGTGGCTATGCAGCATATCTGTATAACTCGTGCATTTTTGTCTTGGAGCAGTAAAGAAGACGAGCAACCCTTCTCATGTGCCCCATGAGAGCTCTGTTACTCAACATGAGAGATTTGGGCCAATGGTTCTAACGGAAATAGAGTCGCAAGAAATTCAGGATGGAGTTCAGAGTTTGGAGAGTTATGATGATGTTCCAGAAGAAGACGACTTAGCTATATTTGAATAAATGTAGATGGTTGTACCATACTTAAAAAAATTAACACATTGTCTGAAAATAAGCCCTAGGGTGTCTTCTTGAGGAAAAATAAATATAAGACCGTCTTATTTTTGGGGAAACAGGGTATTACTGTTTTTGATTACTTCAACTTCATTAATGTTTCCCATTCTGATGCATTTTCTATAACCTCTTCTTCTCCCCTCTGCCGTAATGTCGCCTCTCCATTATGTCCTATAAAACTGGAATTTCCTTTTTAGTTTATCAATCATATACATTGTAAGTTGTCTATCTTCTTGTTGGTGCCTAATAAAGCTTAATGAATTAATACAAATGCTATTGTGCTGGTTAATTTTATGTACCCACTTGTAGGGAATTTTGGATGAAATTAACATTTAAATTAGTTAACTTTAAGTAGACTGTCCTCCACAATGTGGGTGGGCCTCATCCAAACAGTAGGATGCCTGAATGGAACACAGCCAGCCTCTGTGAGCAGGAAGCAGTTTTCCAGCAGACTGCCTTTGGACTTCACCTGTACCATGGGCTTTCCAAAGTCTCCATCTTGCCCACCTTTGAACTAGCGCTATACTGCTATACCATTGGTTCTCCGAACCTCCTGGGTCTGGAACCTCCTGGCCCACACTTCAAATTTTGTACTCACCAGTCTTTGTAACTATGTTAGTCAATTCCTTATAATGAATATTTTTCAAGGCATTGGTAAAGATATTGACACCCTATCGGTTCTCTTTCTCTAGAGAACACTAATACAACTACTATAAAACTTGGATATTCTGGATATTCAAATTACATTAAAATATATTTCAGACATTTAACCACGATCACATTCTTATCTTCTCTTTATGGATATATCCTAGGTCTTTAAATACTCTCTGCTTAAATAACAGAGCTTGCATAATGGAGATACTGTATCTCTAATTACATTGCCAAAACAAGTTTATGGCTACAAAACAGCTCTCTCAAGAAAGTGACAATGGAAACAATTTATTTCATTTTTGAAACCCCAGAATGCAACAATAGCAAATGGAAAAGAAAGAGAGAATTAAAAGTGACTAAAAATATTAACATCACCTGTTTTAGGAAAAAAGTGACAGTATGTAGTATAGAATGGCTAGATAAGGCAAAATCTCCTAAAGTCACTGTTAAAACTCGACCTTTATTTCAAATTCTCCTGCTTAACACCTTTCTAGCTGGAAAAATCAGACAGAATATGCAATCAAATTTTGAACTTTTTATTTTTTATGTAATTATGGTTTTAATTCTCTGAGGAGTAACATACAAAATTAATATATAAGAGCATGTTTGGCTATAGCAAATGTTCCCAACGCATACTTCAACAGTGGAATTCTGATGTCTTAAAATTCTAGAAATTTTCCACAGGCCTTTGACCTCTCACAGATTGTAAGGAAGAAGAGTAATGTCTTTATTCTATATTTCTTTTCTGAAGTGTCCAAAATGTTTCCTTAGAAAAAGTATGCATGGGTAATGAGTTTCTTGATAAAATGTGTCTTCTTAAGAACTACATAGAGGACTTCTGTTTCCAGCTACGGTTTTTCTTCCCTTCATAAACAATCGGAAAATTAGACAGAATATGTTTTCAGATACTGGGACTGGATAACAGTCAATACAGAACTGTGGGATAAGAGACATAAAAGAGGTAACTGTCCCCAACCACCCTGCCTTTCTGCCTGTGAGGAACATATAAATTTTGGAATAGGGAGGGCCAACTCAAAAGAGCCATAGCGGTCTGTTTTATTTGAGGAGATAGAGTTCAGAGTATGAAGTTGAGGTGGCTATAATACTTGGAGACAGATTACCAGTAAAGAGAGAGTTAGATCTACATAAGGTCCTTATGGAGTTTTACGTGGAATGCCAATCTACATGTTAAATTGAAACTCCATGGGGCCAGGCAAAAAACAAAACAACAAAATTTAGAGGAAAGAACAATTTCCAGTTACATGTAAGCTAAACAATTCCTGTACCTGAAAACAGTGCCATGGATCCTTCCAAGTCTCTAAGTAGAGAGAACTCATTGAATATATAGGAATTTAGTGGTGATACAAAAAAAGGTCCTATAGAATATATTACTATAGACCAAGGGTCAGAAAATTAAGGACCGAATCTGAAGCATTAGCTTTTAGTAAATAAAGTTTCATTGCAAAATGTCTCTTTTTATTTATTTACATATTGTCTATGGTGCTTTTTTGTTACAAGAAAAGTTGATTAATTGTGATACAACCAAATGGCCTGCAAAGCTTAAAATATATACCATTTGGCCCTTTACAGGAAAATTTTGCTGATTTCTCCTCTAGGCTAGCCCTGGTCAAAGGATTTTCATGAAATGCAACAGCCTGTATGAACAAAGTTCAATATTGTTAAAAGTCAGATACTAAAATCCAGTAAAAAAAAAAATGCTTAAAATTTACAATATTTTAGATCCAATCAAAAAGTATGGTACATACAAAGAATCAGGAAAATATCTCTATACCCAGGAAAAAGACCAAGAAATGACAGAGATGATGAGACAACTAAAATAGCTATAATTGCCATGCACAGCATGCTTAAATATTTTTTTAAAATGAATGTAATGAAGAAAATAATGAGTAATAGGAATATAAAGAAAAAGAAGCAACGGGGAAATTCTAGAGATAAAAGTACAATACCAGAAATTGAAATGGCCTTGAATGGTAGATTAGACTCTGTAACAGAAGAAAATCAGTGAAATTGAAGATATAGCAACAGAAACTAAAACATAAAATGAATAAATATAAACAAAAGTACAAAAGGAATAAAAAAATAATGAACAGAGCCTCATGGGTCTGTGGGACAACATCAATTGAAACAAAACACATAGAGTATTAAAAAAAGGAAAAGGAGAAAAAAACATGGGAAGAAATAATTATTTTAAAAATACATATACCTTATTCCAATTAATCTCATGCTTGGGAATATATTCAATTAAAGTAAAACAAAGTACACAAGGCTATATATAAAGAAATATTATTGAAGAATTGCTCAGAATGTTCTGAATGCAAAGAAAGGATAAGATTATGAATAACTCAGTTACCTTGATTTGATCATTAGACATTATATACTTATTTCAAAATATCACATGTACTTCATAAATATGTACTATTATATATCCATAATAATTGAAAATTTAAAAATCAGAGAATAATTAAGTTATAATCTATGCATGTTATAAAATAGTATGCAGTCTTAAAACAAATAAGCCAGTGTAATAGGAATATTTCCAAAAAATTGTTATGTAGGAAAACAAGATACAAACATTGTAATATGATCTCACATTTTTAATATAAATTATTTAAAAATAATGTATTTGTATAAAATGGCTAAAATGACTGCATTTAATAATTTGATTCGTCTTTTTTTGGTTCCATTTAACAATTTTCTATTAATTCATTTATGGATTTATATGTGATTCCTTATCAAGCTACATTCTGAAATCATTGTTTATAATAATTTAGTACCGGTTTCTTGTTCTCTTAATTTTTGTTAAAGCTCTCTTCATATACAAAGTTATAAATCATTTAATGTCAAATCTGTTGCTTTGTCCAGTTATGATTTTTTCTACTGCTATCAAGCTTAAAATATATTTTCTCTTGAACGAGCTTTCTTTTCAGCTTATAGGAAATTAATCACTGGGGGACTTTGAAGATTCATACTAAACGCAAGAATTCCTTAAATCCAACTGAGAATCAAAGATGTTCTGAAGACTACATAAGGAATAGTTTGTGTACTAACTTTTAATTATGTGAAATGTTTTATGCTTAATAAAGCATATATGTATTTTAAAAATAGTACATTTTCAAAAATCATATGCAACTTTACATTGATTCAATAACAGATACAAAAAAAGTATACCTATAAGATAGGGAGTTTAAATTTATTTTGGCACAGGTACTTTTTTGGTATCTGTTGTTGAATTAATTCAAAGTTGCATGCAATTTTGCAAATGTGCTATTTTTCATATTATATATATACTTCATTAAGTATAAAACATTTCACACAGTTAAATGAGACATAAAGACAAAAGTTATGTGTAAAACATTCATTTAATTGGCATCTCAAAAAAAGAGAGGGATGAGCAACCTACGTATGTTTCCTAGAAGCCCAGAAATTCAAGGTTCATATGTTGTTTCTCATACTAATGCCTAGCCTCTGTGTGTAAATTTGAACTATCCAATATCTAATAAATTCCCTTTTTCTTAATTTTGTGGAAACTAGTATTTTTACTTCCAAATAAGGAACCGTATGTGATTAAAAATAAGGACAAAACTTAAAGAAGATAGAATGTATGGAGAGACTAAAACATTTTGTGTTGTGTTCTTGGCTTAAAAGAACAACACATATTAAACTTTTGTCACTTTATTGATTTTCCTTCATTGACATGAAGAACCTTAGAAGTAGTACTTTCTGAATTCTGTTTTCTAGCTTAACTTGATAGTGGGCAGAAAGTTCTCTTCAGACTAACTCCCATTTAAGGATCCTTCTCCTCAAGGATGGAGGACTTCATGTCTCTCCTGGTTGTGGCCAGATTTATTTTTCACTTCTTGGCTTCCAAAAACCTAGCCATACCCTGTGCCTATCAACAAAATCACACAAACTGATGGCATTGCAGAGTTAGAGTTAACTACTAATAACTCAGTAGTCATTAAATTGTTAGTTCTCTATTTAACTTTTGTTACTTTTGATTGCTATTCCTCTTGGTTCCTTTAGTTGCCCTATCATAGTACATTCTATTATACAATGTAGATATATCATTTTATTATTATCATCACATTATAAAACACAAAGACAAATAGTGTGTAGCAATGCTGTCTAGTAAAAATACAATGTGAATCATAGATATAAGGCACATATAATTTTACTTTTTAATAGCCATGTTAAAAGAAAGATAAATTTTAATAGTTTATTTAATTCAAAATTTTCAAAACATAATTTCAAAATGCAATCAACATAATATTTATTAATGAGATTTTTAAAATTTTTTTGTGCAGAATGTTCAACATCCAATGTGCATTCTATA
The DNA here is from genome assembly GCA_008750895.1 of Mirza zaza. NCBI lineage: Eukaryota > Metazoa > Chordata > Mammalia > Primates > Cheirogaleidae > Mirza > Mirza zaza. Next base: position 9,710 of record VSMD01085010.1, read on the forward strand.
CTTACTGCAATTATATCTCCATTTGGGCTCACTATATACATTTTAAATGCTCAATAGCAACACATGGCTAGAAGCTATGATGTTGGATGTTGCAAGACTCTAGAATTTTTTATGCTGAGCTGTGTATGGCTAGTTTATTTGCAAATTTTATAAGGACAGAAGCCTTGTCTACCTAGTTTAGCATAATACACATATAACCAAGCACAAGGTTTATTCTAAAATAATAGACATTTGAAAATTTTTTATCAATAAGTCTTTTGGTATTATGTTATCTGTTTTTCTCTAGCGTGAAATACATAGTTCCATCTTTTTTATTTTTACTTTTTAAGCACTATTTACACACCATAAAGTTATCTGTTTATTAGTTTTTAAAATTATATACTTGTTAAACTCTTAGATACAAGGTGTTCTTCATTTAAAATCTTGCAATATTTTTTCTTTTCTTCTCATTGGTTCTTGAGTCAGTTTTCTAGAATAAAAAGTCCTTTTGGTTGAGACCCTAAAATTATTAGTATAAAATGATGATTTGTTCTATGATCAAACAATGATTATATATTAAAGTTTATACATCCCCAGTCATGTATTATTATTATTATTATTATTATTATTATTTTGGAAGTTTAAATTACATCAACCATCAGTAGAGTTTCTTCATTTGGTATCCTTAAAAGAATTTTTCCAGAAACAGATACTATTTTGCTCATATTTTAGTTTTAGATTTTAGGACTCTTGTGATGTTTATTCTCATTTATGTGGTCCATAGTGATTTGACTGGAATTTGGGAGATAGTGATGAAGATAGTCTCAAAAAAAGTCTTATTAAGACTAAGATAGTAGTCTCTTGTAGTACTACTACTATCTTAGTAGTCTTAATAAGACTTAAAAAGTCTTAATAAGACTTAAAAATATTTTCTACATGTATTTTTGACATTTGCTTTATTGAAATCATCATTGTTTTAAATTTAAAGGCTATAGTGCTAGATACGTCCTTCTGAGAGCTGTTCTTTTTGATTGGAAAGATTATGTTTGTTGAATAGACCATTCCTTTTAGGATTTCTCTCATGTTTCCAGGGTATGTTGAAAAGAAAATTTGAATGCTTTCACTAAATATTATTATTATTATTTTACCTTTAGATAATTTAATACACTATCACGATTATTGTGTTGAGTTTATATTTTAATATAACATCCCGATTTTTACTAGATTACATAAGTCAGGTGCTCTTATCTGAAAATTTTAGCCACTTATATATAAACCTCTACCATGATATTACCAAAATTATACTGTCTTTTAAAAGTTCATGGCACTTAACTGGAATATGATATATTAAATGACCCCAGATATTTTTATGAAATACCTTTTTAATCAGCATTTAGCATTTTGTTTGACCTCTAACAATGCAAATTGTAACATTGTATTACAGTTCTTGGTCGTAAAGAAAATTAAGAAAAGGCATAATGCTAATTGTGCCAGGTGGTGCATTTCATTTGTAATGACAAACCTTATTACTACACAAAATGCGTTTACTGTAAAAGAATATCAAGAATTCCTGTGTAGTGCCTTGCCAATTTATTTAATTATCCCCATTAATGTGCCTTTAATAGCAATACATAGCGCTAAAAAACTACCCAGAATTAAATATGTAAATGATATATTGTGCATTTTTCATTAAAGGAAATATTTAAATAAAGCAAAATAAAGTTTATATTTAATAGTCTGCAGTTATGTCAATGAAGATAAAAGCAATGTATATTCTGTCTTAGGAAAGTTGATAATAATCACTGAATTTCTTTAACAATCAAAGCTTGGATTCACTAAAATATCAACAATACTAATAATCATATGTTTAAATGTTTCAAGATTTTACCTTACCTCCTAAGAAGATAAGGAACATATTGAGAAATTATAAGCATGCTGTGTAAAATATGTTGTCATGTATGTTGCAGTTACTGGGTTTCAGGAAAACCTGCTCGAGGCTTAACAAAAAATAAGAGTTTAGAGTATTGTCTATCTACATCACAAGCAATATTTCATTAGTTAAATTAATTATGATAATCTTCTGAAATATGGGAATTAGGGTAGTAACTGTGAAATAGAAGAAAATGTATTCAGTAGAATATTATTTTATAAGAATATTTAATATTATTAAAATGGTCACAATATGTTAAATAAAATGCACATGTTATAGAACAACATATACCTTATGATACAAATGGTGTGGATAAATGTAATATGTTGTGTATATATGTACATATATTATATGTGGAAAATGGGAATGAGAGAGAGAAAGAGCAAATTAGTACCTTGAAAGAATTATAACCAAAGGAATTATAATAATCATCATCTAGGTAGTGGGGTTATGTGTTCTTATTTCTATTCTTATGCTTTTTGAAAATATTTTTAAAGTTTTAAATTAAGAATATAAGTGACTATTACAAGAAAATGATAATTACAAAAACATATGTATTAATGATTGTAAAAATATATTTATTAATTATTTAACATATACCATATGAATCAGTACTTCTTTCAGCAGAAAAATACCTTTTTTCCTCAGATCAGACATTAATATTAACAAAATTCTATGTTTTAGACCCACTCATCTATTTACCTCCAAAAAAGGAATTCTATTTTTTCTTGTATCTCTAATTTCTTTCTACTTCATATGTTAATCCCATCAATAAGTATGAGGTCTGTATAAGTATCAATAATGTGCCACTAGGAGACACTCAGCCTATGAGGAACCAGGAATGTTGTGTGATGATGGTTGGTAGCTGGGTCCTTCCTTCAGAAATGCCTTTGGAATGTGACAATATCTCCCGTGGAGGGACCAGAGTCCAGTGATGATTAATATGGGGCTAAAGATGCCCAGCCCCTTTGCCTTGATTCAGAGTTTCTCTGAAGGGCCATCCCCAGTTCTGATGCCCTGTATGCTTGACTGAAGCTTCTGTTCCTACTGCATTCAATCTTTCCCTTCTCCCTTCCCAATCCTCTTTTTTGAATTCCCACATAGATACTGTGCCTGAGAACATGACCAAATGCACTTTCTGCGTACAAATCTCTGTCTGCTGATCTATTTTGCAGGAAGCATGACAAAATGATTATATAAAGTTGCCTCCAGCTAATGTCACAAGGGACTATTTATTGGGATTACAGAGGAAATGTTACGGCCCTATATAAGCAGGTGAGCCCTTTTTCAGTTCAAACGCCAGATGAAACACATTTATTTTTCTTGCCCTCACATTTTAACATGGTGAAGGCCCCCGAAGTATGTTAGGAAGCTCAATAGAGAGAAAAATGCAGCCTAAGCAGATAGACACACTGTTCCTGGAACACAAGTGAAGACATCAGTCAGCACATTGCAGAACATCTCAGAGGGAAGCAAAGTCCCTGTGGAAATCAATTGCTGTAGATTTACTTAAAGTGAGCTGTGGTTTTTTTATGACTCCAAAGGCTGAGTATTTAGTCTTAATGGCTCATAAAATTATCATCAGAATGAAGAGGATCAGCAGAGTTGTGACAATTTAATCAAATTCAATTAAATAAATACTTAATTTTCCTTATATTTTCTGAGCACTATTCTAGATGCTAGGGACAAAACAGCAAGCAAATAGATTAAAAGAAGAAAACCTTTATTTCATTACTGATAAGCATTAATGAGAAAAATAAAGCCAGGAAAAGGAATAGGCGATGCTGGGAAGTTTAAGATTTAAATAGGATGGAAAAAGAAGGATTAGGTGATGTTTGAGTTAGCACTTGAGTGAGTTGATGGAATGAGCCATCCAGCTATCTGGGATAATAAAATGAAAGATGAGTTTTAGAGAAAATTGTAATAGAGATTTCATGGGGGTAAAATGATTAACATTTCTTCATTTCCTTAGTGAGGCAGAATGCAGAGGTTATTTTCTATCCAATTCCCATCAACCTCTCATTTTTTGTACACATTACTTGTTTACCTTGTATATCAAGCACTCTGTCCGTCATGTTTTACATCTCCACAATTCTTGCAGCTTAATAGTTAAATTTAAATATCACATAGTTTGCATCTCATCCAGGCTCACTCTTTCCCTGAAATGTGCTATTCATAACATCTATCACCCTTTTGGGAGAGGACAAATAAAATATTTATAAACACAATGTCATAGTCTGAATATTCTACCCACTGGTCACCAGGAATTTCTTATTTCATGCTCCTCACTGTGGCTGAGAACTGAACTATTATAACATGTGTAATTCTACAACCAGGTAAACCCACTCTCCTCAAAATTCTGTGCTTCTATTGTTCAAAATATTTTGTGAAGTTGCTTATCCTCTCCTGTATTTGTTTTTGTGTAATTCCTTTCTTCTTACCCAATCATTTATCTATCCTTTTTCTGTCTGCCCTCCTCCAAACCTTAGCAACTGCTGATTTGTTCATCATTCCTGTAGTTTTTCTTTTTCCATACTGTCAAATGAATAGAATCTTAGACTACATAGCCTTTGAGCCTGGCTTCTGTTACAGCACAATGCATTTGAGGTTCATCTATGTTGTGTGTGTCAATAGTTGATAACTTTGTATTGTTGAGTAATACTCCATTGTTTGAATATGCCAAGTTTTCTACATGTTCACCTGTGCATGATTAACTTTTTAAGATACTGCCTGTCTTCCTTTGTTTTGTGTTGCTATAACAGAATATCACAGATTGAGTAATTTATAAAGAAAATAAACTTATTTTTTACAGTCTTGGAAGCTGAGAAGTCTAAGGTTAAGGGGCCACATTTGGTGATGGCCTCCTTGCTATGTCATTCCATGGCTGAAGTTGAAAGGGCAAAAGAGCATAGGCAAGAAGCTGAGTTGCTAGATTGTCTGGTAGTTCTGTTTTTAAAGTTTTGAAAAACCTTTGTACTACTTTTCACAATGGTTGTATTATTGTTGGGTTTTAGGAGTTCTCTCTCTCTCTCTCTCTCTCTCTCTATATATATATATATATATATATATCCTCTCTATATATATATATATTTATATCCTTTTTGGATATAAATCTTTCATCAGCTTCACACATAAAAAATACAATCATGGGGGGGCAAAGGCATATACATAAACTTACCATTTGTACCCCCACAATATGCTGGGGAAAAAAATAAAAATAAATAGAAGAATAACACTAAAAAAACAATAATAAAGTTCATAGGTGGGGGTTCCAGCCCCAACTCTTCAAAAAAAAATACAATCATGGGTCACTTAACTATATGGGATACATTCTGAGAAGTGAATCATTAGATGATTTTCTTGTGTGAACATTATATAGTTATACAAACCTAGATGGTATAGACTACTATACATTTAGGCTACGTGGTATACCCTATTGTTCCTAAGCCAGAAACCTGTACAGCATATTATTGTACTAAATACTGTAGGTAATTATAATAAAATGGTAAGTGTTTTTGTCTCTTTTTTTTCAAAAAAGTGTTCTTAGGCAGAAGGGTAAGTATTTTTGTATTTAAACATATCTATACATAGAAAAGGTACAGTAAATATATTGTGTAAACAGCAGTCCCCATCATTTTTGGCACCAGGGACTGGTTTCATGGAAGACATTTTTTTCCACAGACCAGGGAAGGTGGGGTATGGTTTTAGGATGATTCAGGTTCATTACATTTATTGTGTAGTCAAACCTCTCTGCTAATTATAATCTATATTTGCAGCTGCTCTCCAGTGGTAGCATCACCACCTCAGTTCCACCTCAGATCATCAAGTGTTAGATTCTCATAAGAAGCACAACCTAGATCCCTCACATGTACAGTTTCCAGTAGGGTTCATGCTCTTATGATAATCTAATGCTGCTGCTGATCTGACAGAAGGTGGAGCTTATGCAATGATGTGAGCAATGGGGAATGGCTATAAATTCAGACAAAGCTTTGCTAGCTTACCTACTGCCCACTTCCTGCTGTGTGGCCTGGTTCCTAATAAACTATGGACTACTACTGGTCTACATCCCAGGGGCTGGGGATTGCAGGTGTAAAAAGATTTTAAAAAATGACATGCCTATATAAAGAACTTACCACAAACAGAGCTTACAGGACCAGATGCTGCTCTGGGTAAGTCAGTGAGTACTGAATGAATTTGAAGACCTTGGATATTACTGTACATTACTGTAGAATTTGTAAACACCACACATGGGAGCAAAATGGCAGAAGGTTAACTTTCCAGTGATCACTCCCACACAGAAGCATCAAATTGAACAATGTTATATGTATGAGATGCCCCCTAGTGCTAAAAGTTCAAAGTGACCATAGGCTTAGGGACCATAATAGTCAGTCTCCTCTGAATTCCAGGAAGGCCCTCTGAAGAAACATGATACAAAGCCTGAATGTGAAGACTGGAATAAAGACCTAATTCTTCAATGCCCAGACATAAACAAATGCCCCAAACATCAAGAAAATTCACATCAGTATAACCTCATCAAATGGATCAAATCAGCCACCAATTACCAATCCTGCAGAGAGGAAGATGTGTGAACTCTCAGACAGGAATTCAAATAGCTGTTTGGAGAAAGCTAAGCTCAACATACTTCAAGAAAACACAGAGAAGCAATTTAGAAATTTATGAGATAAATTTAACAGAGATTCAAATTCAAAAATCAAACAAATGCTAGAGCTAAAATGCATTAGGGAGTTCAACAGCAGAATTGATCTAGAAGAAGAAAGAATTGGTGAGCTCAAAGACAGGCTATTTGAAAATACACACAGGAGAAAAAAATGAAATTAATGAATAATACTTATGAGATCTAGAAAATAGCCTCAAAATAATAAATCTAAGAGTCATTAGCCTTTAAGAGTTAGTTGAGAAAGAGTAAAAGGTAAAATGTCTATTCAATAAATAGTAACAGAAAACTTTTCAAACCTAGAGAAAGAGATAAGTATCCAGCTACGGGAAGGTTGAAGATCACCAAATAGATTGAACTCAAATAAGACTACCCCATGGCATATAATAATCAAACTCTCAAATTTCAAGGACCAAGAGAGGATATTAAAAACAGCAAGAGAAAAGAATCAAAAACCATAAAAAGGAGCTCCAATATATCTTACAGTAGTAGAAAATTACAGGCCAGGTGAAAATGGGATGATATATTCAAAGTCCTGAAGAAAAAAAGAAAAAGGCCACTGAGAATACTACCTAGCAAAGTTAATACTTTCCCATGCAAACAAAAATCGAGGCAATTTATCACTATCATACCCATATTATAAGAAATGTTAATAAGAGTTCTTCAACCCCAAGGAAAAAGACTCTAATGTATAATAAGAAAACTCACTGATAAAGTAAATATATGGACAAATTCAGTATACTCTAATATTGTAATTGTGGTGGGTAAACCTCTTATATTTTTGTCATGAAGACTCAAAGGTAAACTATTAAAAATAATAAAAAAAATTAACAGTTTGTTAAGTGATAGGAAATATAAAAAGATGGAAATTGAGATACCCAAAAGTCAAAATGCATGTCCATGTGGGATGGACATAAAGTGTAGAGCTTTTTATTTTTGTTTGTTTCTATTGTTTTCTTAATCATAAAAATTAAGTTGTCATAAAGTTAAAATAACTTGTTATCCCCACAAGATGTTTTTCTATAAGTCTCACAGTATCTATCCCACAGCGAAAACCCATATTAGATACCTGAAAAATAAAAAGCAAGAAATTAAAAGTTACTATCAGAGAAAATCACATAAGCAAAAAGGAAGACATTGAGAAAGAAATAAAGGGAAGAGGAGTTACAAAATAACCAAAAAACAAGTAACAAAATGGTTTTAGTAGGTCCTTACTTATCAATAATAGCCTTGCATATAATAGAATTAATTCTTCAATTAAAAGACAAAAGAAGCTAAATGAATAAAAACAAGACCATTTATGTGTTGAAATGAGAAACTCATTTCACCTATAAATATATACATGGACTAAAAATGAAGGGATAGAAAAAGATATTACATGCAAATGAAAAGCAAAACAAGCAGGTATAGCTCTACTTATATTAGATAAAATAGATTCTAAGACAAAAAATAATGGAAATGATTTTAAAAGACCTTTTTATAATAATATAGTGGTAAATATAGCTGGAAGATATAATTGTAAATATATGCACCCAATATTAGATCACCTAAATATATAAAGCAAATATTAACAGATATGAAAGGAGAGGTCAGCTATAATATAATAACATTAAAAAACTTCAACAACCCACTTTCTGCAAAGGACAAATTACCAACACAGAAAATCAACAGAAAAAAAACCTAGAGATAAACTCCAATGTATACCAAATTGACCTAACAGACATTTACAGGACATTCCATCCAACAGCTACAGAATACAAATTCTTCACAACAACACATGGAACATTCTCCATTACAGACAATATGTTAGGCCACAAAACAAATCTTAAGAATTTTTTTAAAAATTGGAATCATATCAATTATCTTTTCTGACTATCATAAAATAAAACATGAAATAAATAGCAAACAGAATTTTGGGAAATGTTTAAATACATGGAAATTTTTTTTTCAAAATGCTCAAGAACAACCTATGGATCAATGAATAAATTGAAAAGGAAATTCAACAATTTCTAGAGATAAATGAAAATGATAAAACAACCTACCAGAACGTATGGAATACAGAAAATGTAGACCTAAGAGGTCAATTTATAAGAATAAATGCCTACATCAAAAAAGTAGAAAGATCTCAAGTAAACAACTTAAAATTATACTTTAAGGAATCATAAAAATAAGAGTAATCTGAACCCAAAGTAAATAGGAGGAAAGAAATAATAAATATCAGGGGAGAAATAAACAAAATAGAGACTAATAAAACAATACAGAATATCAACAAAAGAAAAAGCTGAAAAGCTAAACAAATCAACAAATCTTTAGCTAGACTAATTAAGAAAATAAGAGATCTGACTCAAATAATCAGATATTGAAATAAAAAGACATTACAAATGATACCAAAGAAAAACAAAAGATCATGAAAGACAACTACAAACAACTATAGGCCAACAAATGGGAAAACCTAAAAGAAATGGACACAAACAATTTACCAAAATTGAGTCATGAAGAAATGGAAAACTTAGACAAATGATGACTAATGAGATTTAAGTAGTAATAAAAAGTCTCTCATAAAGCCCAGGACCAAAAAAACTTCACTATTGAATTTTACAAAACATTTAAAGAAAAACATATATGAATTCTACTCAAACTATTTCAAAAAATTAAACAGGAGATAATACTTCCAAACTCATTCTGTGAGACCAGAATTACCCTGATACAAAAACCACACAAGGACACAACATAAAAAGAAAACTACAGGTAAATATCCCTGGTGAATATAGATGCAAAAGTCTTCAAATGTTTCCATGTGCATAAATCAATAAATGTGATACTTCACATTAACAGAATAAAGGATAAAAAGCATGTAATCATATTATGGAGAATATGTATTTGACAAAATTTGCCATGCCTTCATGATTAGCTATATTAAATCATTCCACAATGCATATATACTTTAAAACAATATATTATACTCAATAAATACATATAATTTTGTGTCAACTTTTAGAAAAATAATTTTTTTAAAAAAATAAACCAATAAGCAGAAAATCTCTGACTAGAAATCTTGAATTTCCTATGACTAAATCTACAAAGCCAATGGCATCTGTACTAAACTTTCCTTTTAAACTCCAGAGTTCCCTGTCCTGTTTCCTTTGGAGAACCTTGAATAATTAATTAGCCGCCTTGTCCTTGTTTCTCATCCCTCTCTATCAGTTCTTTTCTATAATTCTTTAAAAATTCTCTTTTCTTTCCCCCTCAGAAACACAAAACTTTTTTCTCCCTTCTGCTACCTCTATGTCTTATTTTGTCCAGAAATAAACTTCATGAAGGAGTTATCTAGACACCTTGTCTCATTATACTCACTGCTTACATATTTCTCATCCTGCTGAAATCTGGCTTTCATCCTTCCTATTCCTTTAAATTACTCTCCTAAAGGATACTGATACCTCACTTGTTGCTAAATCCATTGGGAATTTATGTTCATTTTCTATTTTATTTATATCTCAGAAGGACTTGATACTCGTTTCATCTTAAAAATTATTGCCATTGATTTTTATGAAATTGTTTTTATGTCCTTCCTTCTACTTGAACTATACTCACTTTTATTTTCCTTTGTGTATCTTCCTTATTGCCATTCCTTAAAGGTCCCCCAAGATGATGCCTAAACTCCCTTATCTTCTCATACCACACACTCTCTTGGTGAGGTCACTTTACTCACATAAGTTCCATCACCTTGTGCATACCGATGACCCCAATCCAAAATTAATCCGTATTCCCTTTTTGAGTGCCTAACACAATTCTCCTCTGGACATTTCCTCTGAAACATCTTATACAGCTGTTTAACTTTGAACTAACGATACTGGTTCAATTTTCTTCTTTAAATACATTTTTCTCTAGTATTCATATTAGTGAACATATCACCATTTCCCATCAGTCATCAAACCAAAAATATATTCCTTCATTTTCTCCTATATACAGTCAATAACAAATTCCTGCCAATTGTACTTCCCAGCTCTTGATTCTGTCCTTTTCTTTCCATCTCCACTGATGCTCTCTTAATTCAAGCTGAAATTTGACAAATTCCTCTCATCTGGTGGCTCCATAAAAATATGTACAACTCTTAAAGAATTTGAAGAGCCATTTAAAAAAAAAGTAAATCTCTTTATGTTTCTAGCTGCATTGGCCCTTTTTAAGCTTCCCATTACCTTTATGTTAAAGTCTATATGTTAAAGTGTAAACTCCTTCATATGTCTTAATATTTTCTTCATAATCTTAGCCCTGCCTACCTATCCAGTCTCTCCTTGTCATAATCTCTATCATTACAAGGTATAGACTGCTTTAGTTTCCCAGAATATATGTGTCTTTTTTTCCCCCTCCATGTGCCTTTAGGGCTGCTGTTGCTAGGTCTGAAATCTTCCTTTTCTTTTACCTGGATGATGCCCACTCATCTTCAGGTCCTAGCATCAGTTACCTTGAAAGACATTTTCTTGACCTAAAAAGAGTTAGTTCCCACTGATAAATTTGTCTGTAACATCTATGATCAATTATCCCATTTAATTACTCTATTAGACAATTGAGGTTCAGTCAGGTAAACAGAGTCCACATGACATAGTTTTTGGAAGAGCTGAAAAGCTGAAAAACCAAAAGCCAAGTATGACAGAGCTACCAAAATGTTAGCAGCATGTGGAGTCTATAGGAACAAAGGGAAAATGTGTTCTATGAGAGCCCCAAATTCGAGATGATGAGAGAGCTGAACCCATGGAGAAGACATTCCAGTGAGATATGGGACCATGGGCAGAGTGGCCATCTGGAGGGGCTGGGGACAGCTGAAGAGATGTAGCTACTTACAGAAATGTATGTGGTAGTAGAGAAAGAGAGGAAGGAGTACCCTTGCTTCTCTCTCCCTGCTTCTGTACCTCCAGCCTCCCATGAGTACTTCTCTGTGGCAGAACCCAGACTGAAGCCCAGTGATATGGAAGCCAAGGAGCTGATATCTATGAACATCAGCCCTACTGTAATACAGAGAGTAAGGGGAGGGTTTGCGACATGTATGACCAGCACTGACTGTGTGTTTTGAGTGAATATATGTTTTAGGAGGGGAAAGACTGTGTTTTTCCTGTATATTAGTTTATTTTAAGAATATAGTCTTTTGTCTAGTTAATAGTGGGTTCTTATAAGTACTTATTTGACAGATTTATTATGCCATATTTTATCATATAAGCATGTATATGTGTATATACACACACACTCTCTCAAGCAATTTATTTCCAGGATTTCAGATATTTTTAGTAAAGCTTTCTTCTTTATAACATTTTGATTGAAGAAATTCTTCTAGCCACATTTCTACAGTTCTTTAGTTTCCTATGCTATGCCTGAAACATACTTGCAATTAACATTCAAAATTCAGAAATCTGAAACAGATAAAAGCAGATAAGCACTGCTCCTTATATCTGCCATCCTAATTCAGATTGTCTCTGCCTGAGTATCTTACATCTCCACTATTTACTTCCCTTCATAATGTATCCTTCACCATGTTGTTACCACTTTTGTCTGTTTCTTTTGGTGATTTTTTACTTCCTTAGTGAATGCTGTCCTTGACACTTTCCTTCATAAGACTCCTGTTGGCTTGTGGTCCATGTGACAAAAAGTTACACTGAGTTTTCTAATATACTTAAAAAGCTTTGAATTGCATTCTGTCATCAAACAGCCATAAAATGATAGAATGACAGCTCTGGATTGAACTTTGAGAAATCATCTAGCTTAATCCCTTGCCTTCTAAAAGGTTAATAACTGAAGTCTAGATAGTGGCTATCTCACAGTTTTAAAATTTTTCTTTTACTGAAGCCTCCGTAAATGAATGGCATTTCTACCATCTTTCAAGTTACTCTATTTCAGTATTTAAACAAATACAGAGAAGTAAATACTTCTTTTTCTGCACCCCTCCCCTTCTTCCTATTTTTCCTGTTCCTTCTCTTTTAGGCATTTTTCTTTGGTATTTTTCATTGTTCAAACATTCCATGAAGAACAACTTGTTAGTACTGCCGTCATATAATAGTACTGACTTTATATTGTAAGATAGTCATTACTATATTGAGAAGTCTTCACCAGTGGAGCTGGTGCAGGTTTATAGTCTGTAAACATGAATTGCAAATGGAAAACTTTATTTTTCATAAATATACTTAAGTCGTGGGTCCTAGTATCTGCTGTTATTAGAAAATTGATGCCAAATTAATAAAAGCGGTTCTCTCTGACTCTCTCTGTCTCTGTCTCATTCTCTGTTTCTCTTTCTTTCTCAATCTTGGTGCTCCCTTCCCCCGGTATTCTCTCTCTGTCTAGTCAGCTATAAAATTAGTCAATTCAGTATTTTACCTTCTCCAACATTATTTTCCCCCTCTCTTCTTGTTTGGAAGGGTGAGTGCAGTAGGCAAAGACTTACATGTCAACAGTTGAGTTGTTACCCTTTTGGTTGTTCTCTAATCACTGTGTCAGTGTGGTAATTTTCCCCAACAGAAAATTCTCTCCACATCTCCGTTTCTATTCTCAACCGCATCTCTTGGGGATACAGAATATTTGAGGATTTTCTTTCATGTTACTTTAGATTAAAAGGAAAATGGTGGTATTGGTGTTCAGACAGTAACATTTTTTAATCCTTTATTTATTTATTTTTGTTTTCAGTTTTGTTTCCTAACTTTCATGTGGTATACAAGCCACAAGTTTTCTTTACCATGGAATCCTTACAAATTCCCCGGAATTACTTCCTGATTCCTACTTTCCCAAAAACTCTGATAGATAGAGGTGGCACAAGAATTGTCTTTTTTATGAATATTCACTTTGATCCTCAATCTTTTGTCACATATTAAACTCTTTTCTCTTTAGGGGTTGAAAAAATGACCTTACATCATCAAAACTCTATGTCAGGGTATGGCTTATAGTAAGAGATTTTATTGTTGAGCCGTCCAGATTTGAAAAGATACACTACTGGCTCAGGTTCTGTTCTCATGAGCCCCATATGGCATATCTGATATATCCCCATATCTGACAAAGTGAGAATAGGCTATTGTAGGAATCGTTTTCCAAGTAAAACTTTCATTTTGAAACAAAATAACATATTTTTATAAGCAGATTACTCAATAATGACCATGACAGTAATTTAGTTCAGATTTTTCCTTCCCAAATAATTCTGAGTTGTTTATATTATTTTTCCCCATGTGAGGAGCAGACCTGTTTAATAGTGTTATATCATCCCAGTTATGCCTTCCAGGAAAGTTTTGAATTTCAGTGAAAATTTTTTGCACAGCTTTTTAGTGTAGCAGATAAACAATTGAAAGAGAGAGAGAGACCTTATATAAAAATTTTGGCATAGCAGATAAAAAATAATTTCTCTTCACTCACTTAAATTACTCTTTTCAATTAGATTGACATCTTTAGCTTGTTTATGATGCAGCAAGTTGCCATGAAGATTTTTTTCTGAATTTTACCAAGAAATTCCTTATGAACGTTGTCTAAAAAATCATATATATGTCTGTGTTCCCTCTCCACTGGTATAATAACCACTGTTGTTTTCCTCATTTACTATCATGGTATTTATATTATTTATTGAACTGTTTTTCTTAAGCCTTCAGTATTGCTTCAAACATGTTTTCCTGATGGGTCATTGTGGCTGTTTATTTTAATTTTCACTTCTGGTGAACAATCCCAGATTGAATTAAGAGAGTGTTTTTATATAATGTTAATTTTTCTTATAATTTAGTTGAATATTATTATTATGTTTTAGAGATGAGGTCTTGCTATGTTTCCCAAACTGAAGTGCAGTGGCTATTCACAAGCATGATCCCACTACGGATCAGCACAGGAGTTTTCACCTGCCTCATCTCTGACCTGGGCAGGTTCATCCCTCCTCAAACAAATTGGTGGTCCCTGCTTCCCGGAGGTCACCATAGTGGCGCTAAACTTATTGCACATGCCCAATTGGCATAGTGTGCTACAGCTGGGAACTCCTGGGCTCTAGTGATCCTCCCTCTTTAGCATTCTGAGTAGCTGGGATTATAAGTGTGTGCCACCACACCTGGGTTAATATTAATTGTTATTCAGAAATATGGGCACATCTTACAGCTCTAGGTTCTCCTTAAAAATAGTTTTGGTTATGTTTTAGATTTTTAATATAAAAATTGGCCCTCAGAACAACTTTGCTGCATCCCACAGATTGTGACTTCTTTCTCCCTCCTCCCCTATCAACTCTGCCACTCTAAATGGATTGCCAGAGAGTGTGATGCAGATGTCTCATCCCTCAGCTGTCTGAACCCATGACATTCTCAGAAAAAGCCTGTTACGCTTATCCACTTACTGTCAAAATTGGACAAGGAAATAGAAGAATGCACCCTGAAAGATATGCTCATTGGCCCTCTTGTGTAACAGCAGCCCCACCTCCTGACCATAAAGGACAATTATTCCTGCCAAGGCCTCTTTTCTTGCCTGCTGGGCTGTTTATACAGGAGCCTGAAGAAACAAAGTAGTAAACACAGCTTAAATTTTATGGAAATCTTGCTGTATCCTATGTTGAAAATGTTCCCCTCTGGGAGACAACATTTCTAAATCCAGAGCGCCCAGAGATTCGGGGATAGGAAGCACAGAATGAGTCACTCACTGGGAGTGGTGGCAAGTGGAATGTGGCAGGCAGGATTTTGGTACCCAGGATCTCCTCTCCCTGGTATTATGACTGAGAATATGTTCCCTTGCAAGTCAAGAGGCGGAAATAAAGTTGCAGACAGAAATGAGGTCTCTGATCTGCTGATCTTAAAATAGGGAGATTATTTTGGATGATTCTGGTAGGTTTAATGTAATCACAGAACCCTCACAAGCAAAAGAGGAAGGTAGAGGTAGTTTGTAAGAGAGATGTGCTGATGGAAGAAAAAGGAAGAGAGATTTGAAGCTTGAGAGGGACTCAATCCACTTTAGATGGTTTTGAAGATGAAGGATGGGAAGCAGGAGGTAAGGAACAGGTGTGGCTTCCAAAACCTGGACATCTAAAACCCTGCACGCAGTCAGCAGGGAAATAATGACCTCAGAGGTAAAATGAGGAGGGACTGAATCCTGCAGACAACCTAAATGTGCAAGGAAATGAATTATCCCCTGAAGCTTCCGGAAAGGAATACAGCACCGCTGAAACCTTGACTTTTAGCCCCGTGGGAAACGGGGTGA